>QUSF01000066.1:2021070-2078981 GCA_003676055.1 Chloebia gouldiae | reverse complement strand
ACCCAGGGGTCAGCTCTTCCTCTCCCCCTTGCTGTCCCCAGCAGGCTCCGTGCCCACGCTGGGGGCAGAGACGGTGACAAAAGGCAGAGTCCCGCCCGGGTTCTCCAGGCTGCTTGGCTGTCACCTGGCTATTGATCTATTTATAGCTGGTACTCTATTACCTTAAGAAGAGCACATCGAGGAGGAAATCCTGTTTCTCCTTGGAGGGATACAGGGGATTTTGATAGCACAAAGCTCCCTTGTGTTCCTTGAAGAGCCATGTTGCTCTCTACTTCTGTGTTTGTGCTAGAGACTATTAAGTCTGCTCATTATTACAAAAGACATTTTTCTAGCTAGAGCCATTCACAGCACAACATTAATTTTCTCATTTTGTATGAATGTATTGATTTGACCACAGCTACAACCCATGATGTGTTTTTCTGCTATTACATTCACGTACTTGAAATAATATTGCCATGTAAAACAGAGCTATTAACTGCATCCTAATATCTACCAGCCAGTGGTGTGTGATAGAAAAGCAGGGAACTATCCCAAAGGGAAAACACAAAACATGTAAATAAAGTTTAGTCATTCAAGTAATTATAATTGTTTTCAATAGCATTCAAATGCAACATTCAGATTATGAAGTTAATTCTCTGTACCCACTCATCCATGGGGTTTTTAGTTATTATAAACTCCAGCTATTACAAGGTTCTTTGTACAGCTGAACAGTAAATGAGCCATATGTGCCAGACTGACCTTTTGTCAAATTCTATTTATGAACCCAAGCCTTAAAACACTTATATCTAAAATCCATTTAATGTTGATATAAGACTGGCTTCTTGCATCAGAGAGATATCCCATCTTTTACTCCTGTGTGTCATCAATATTTGGACTCATCTATTAAAAAATCAAACTATTTACCAGCTACTGCAGATCTTGGAGAAGTAACTTGGCTGGAGCCACTCTTCATTTTTGTTGTCTGAAATTGCAATTTTGTAGTGCCTTTAACTCCTGCCAGCAATGCCAGCCACGTGTTTCTGACTGAGCGAAACAGTTTGTAATGAAAACCTAAATATGGCTTGGGTCCACCCTGCTGCCCACAGGATTAGCTTTGCCCCTGAGCACTTTCCGTGACTGCATCTTTCCCAGGGAGAAATCTGTGCTGCAAATCAGTTCTGATTCTCCTGGCTCTGGTGGGCATAGATGGATGAATAATTAATGCCCTCTCTTCATATCCAATTATATTTATCTGAGAGTGTTTTTTGCAGCTGGCATACTGCTGGTGTTTGTTTGGAGTTTTTTGAATAACCAATACATGATTTAAATTATATTTTCCCTTGCTTTTTGACTGTGGCAATCACACAACCTGCAACTGCAACTAAACTGAAAACAACAAACTGTTAATCCTGTGAAGGTCCATAACAATTCAGGGCCTCAATTTTGAATTTATTTATCAGCAGATTGTTATTAAATCAGACAAACATATGTATACATTAAACACTTCAGTGACCCAGCATGGCCCTAAGAAGTAAACCATAAACCAGTGCATGCACAAGCTTTATAACTCATTACCAAATTGTCCACAGCATACCAGAGGGCAGAGTTCTGTTTGAATCTTCAGCAATTTTCCATTTCAAACTAGCTTGTTTGGTACCATTAAATTGGAGAAATTCTTATTTTGATTGGTTTTACTTCATAGTATAAATTCTACTGTTCAAAAATTTTAAGACTTTTTTTAATTCTTTAGTACTTTTGCACAGTTTTTGAATTAATATGAAGCTTATTGTTATTTATTATATTTCCAGAACATTTTGTATAAATATTAACTTTAATTTTTAAAGAAGTGAAAGGAAAGGTAAAAAAATTTCACAATGTTTAAAATGATTAATTTTCAATTTTTCTGATATTAATCCAGAGTTATGATTTGCAGACCATAATAATAAACTTAGAACTCTTGGGGTTGCCATTTCTATCCCAATATCTAACTTTTACAGAAACTGGAGAGGCATAGAGACTCCTTCACTACCAAGCCATGACCTGAAGAATTATTTTATGCTACTGAACTGCTACAACAGGGTGCAGCAAAAACAATTAATTTGCATGGTCCTTACAGGCAAACATAGAAACCAGCAGCTCACTGAAGATGAGGAGATTCCCAACCTATTACCCCTTCACACAGCTCCTCACACGTGGTGTGCATTTCTATCTTGCACTCTCATCTCTCACCGACCCCTCTGATCCTCATTATCTCTTTCCAAAGCTCCCTATTTGAGCCAAAAGAGGCAGGGGAGACTGAAGGAATCACAGCCATCACGAACATGCTGACACCACTGGCCCCGCAGTCAGGACCATCCATCACAGTCGCTGCCTCAGTGAAATTGCTGCTGTGGCCAAAATGCAAATTCTGCTAGAGCAGAAGAGGCTCCAGCACCTGTTTGCTAGCAGAGACACAGGGGCCATAACCAGAAGATAAATAAGACCATTCCAAGTATAATGCTGATTGTACTGTACCAAATTTGCTAATAAAACCCTCCAAGCCTGAAAGCCAGAGAGCCTGAGGAAATGTGCTGCAGGAGCTGCTGCAGTGAGATTCATAATGAATCTTCAGTCATGAGGTGCAAATGGCAAGGCCAAAGTTAACACAGACCAGGTGAAGCTGTTAGGAGCACACTAAGCTCTCTGCAGAATGACAAAATAAGGGTGTCTAAATGGCACTGCAGATCTGATAGACTGCATGCTGGAAGCAAAGAAATTAGATGAGCAAGGGCTCATCTACACTGGAAAGTTTTACTGCCTTAATTAATCCAAAAACATAATTAAAGCTGTGAAATCTTTCTAGTGTGAATGCAATTTTACTGGTTAAATGAACAAGCACTTGGAGCTTACTATGGTTCAGATACATCATTTACCCATCTGACTGTACCCTACTCTGGCGTATTTTAATATACCCAGTTTTCTTCTGGCTAACAATCTAAATTTCACAGAGAATTTTCATACCACAGAGTAGTGCTGAAATCACACAAGCATTTTAGATGATCAAATACAAACTAATTCATGTCATTATTTACAATCTTTGAAGTTGTGTTGAAGTTATGTCACTTGTAAGGGTCATTTCCTCTCACTCAATATATAAATATTCAGATTTTTTTCCTGCTGAACACTGAGGTACTAAACAAAGCCATGAAAGTAATTTTGAGACTAAAAAGACAACTGGCATTCACATAAAAGTCACAGAGCATTTTATGTGGATGGCAAATTTAGCATAGAATCTTTCTGTTGCTTTGCATTCACTTTCCAACTGATCTATATCAAATCTCCATCCATGACAAATACACAATTACCCCTGCCTTTTCTCTCCTTGTGCTCATCCATGTATGTATTAGTTGGGATCACCCAAACAACAGCTGCAGGACCTGAATGACCTCAGAATCTGGAGATCCCAGTTCCCAAAACGACTCTTGGGTCTTCAGCTGACTCTGGCTGCTGTTGCTTGGTGCTGCTCAGCAGCTTCCCCAGGTGAAAACACTCCAAGGAGCCTCATGGAGCAGCACCAGGCAGGAGCCCCAGCTGACCCCAGGAAATTAAATGGGAAATTAAGTGGGAAATGAAAGGGGAAATGGAGTGGGATGTCACTGCTCTGCGGGCTCAGGGTGGCCGGTGCTGGGTGCCAGCTCGGACTTGCTTTGGTGCTGTTGCCTCATCACTGGGCTGCCAAGGCACCTCTCACCACTGTGATCCTGCAGGCTCGTGCTTTGTGGGAAGGAACTGTCAGACAGAGGCAAACTGAGCTTTCCATCTCTGATTAGGACTCGTGACCTTCTCCCTGCAGAGCTGAATACGCAATCAGCAGAGGGTCTGGCATCCCTTCCCCTGGGCCCGTGGCACATGGGGCTCCATCAGATGAGGGCACTCAGCTGTCGTGGTCTGCTGGAAAAAAGCAGCCTCCTGCTGCTCAGGCACTGAGCAATATTGATGGGTGTCAATCAGTCTCCAGATGCAGCCTGGCTAAGGGAGATTGTGCTTTTGCGTTCGTGTTCACGTGGGAAGGTGAAAGCTGCCAGTACTCTGGAAAAATTCATCTGCACTTTACACAATCTGGGTTTCATACACTATGTTTAGTATCACATCAAAATGCCATTCAGATCTGCTTTTTACTGATATTAAATTAAGTAGCTTTTTAAAAGTTGTCTCTCTCTATATATCAATATATAGACAAACAGATGAACAAACACAGGAGTATGGATATGCTCTTGAAAATGGAAGGACAAAGCAATTCCTCTGTGAAGTGTCACCCACAATTTGTAATCAGTGACACAATATGTCACATTAACTGCTTCATTCCAAGTATTCTTAAGGAAATGTAAAGATTTATCATCTAAAAAACTTTATCAAGGCAGAGGACATTCAGCAGTCTAAGTAAACTAATTTAAGCAATGAAGGACAAATAATTTCTCATTTCTAATACCATTTTGAAGATTGTTTATGCTGACAATATATACTGAGCTATAATGAGAGGATTAGAGCTTTTTGCTACAGTACAGTATATTCAGAAACTGAAATTGATAGAGTATGTTAAGGATCAACACATTCATGGTCACCAACTGTCATGTAGAGACAGCAAAACACTACACATTTAAGTTGCAACTGGACCAGAAACTGCTCTACCCCCAGAAAAAAAAAAAATGGGGAGAGGTATGATACAGTTCTCTTTGTGGAGAACATGGAAATTACAGAAATGTTCAACTCAAACGTACTTAAAATCCTCTTGATACTTATTATTGACTTACTACGGGTATGCCTTAAAAATTAAAATGTATGAAATTTGAAATACAGTTTATTTTGCAGCAATCTAAATATTTCATTCTGCACTAAGAAAATCAGATATTACTGCAACCTAGTTTTGAAAAATTATGTCTCTGCTATTTGACTGCTTATTCCACTTGATAGAGGAGTTTTTCCATAGAGGAGTCAAACCCCAGCTCTATCTGGATCCTCTTTAGCGCAGGTTTAATAAACACACTTGGAACAGTAACAAAAATGAAATGTACCCTTCTTTGGGACAGTAACTCACACAGAACTATGAGAGACTGTGAATAGATGCTTTCTGTAGTTACAGGGAGATTAATCAAAACAGACAAAAAACTTCCTCAAAATTCAGTCCCCACCTCCACAGTATTTTTCAAATTTTCCAAAACCTTTTGCCAAGGTTGGAATAGGTCAAAATTGTTAACTTCAATTACTTGACATGCCTAAAGTCGTGCTATAGCAAAGCAATTAGGTGTGTCTGAAGAGAGTCCTGTTGATACCAGCAGCAGTGTCGGGGGTGTGAGCTGAGCACGGGGCTCCTACACGGGGCTGCTCAGGCTCTGCTCACCCCAGGGCTCTGCCAGGAGCAAGGTTAATTGGCATGGGCTTCCAATTGCGCAAAACGAAGGTTTTGAAAGGTCTGTTTTGCACATTACAGCAAAGCTGAGGGGTCTTTCAAAGGTTTTTGTGACTGTGTAGATGAAAGGATAGGCAGAAGGAAAATCCAGCCTGAGAAATGAGGGCTCAGGGTTTGAGGTTAGGCTGTCTCTGACTCAAACAGCTTTCCTCAAACAGAGGCTCTCTGCATCATCCTCCAATTTCTGTCAAAAGCTGAAAAACAGATCTAGCTGGTTTTCACTAGAAATCCCATGCTTGAACAGAGGCCTCTTTGAATCTAAATTTTCAGAACCTATCTATGTTCCCACTAGAAAGTAAAAACTTCCCAATCAACCTTTTAAAGTGAAACACTGCAGAAGTGGACAGTGAAGCAGTAAATTAAATTAACACAGGGTGGTATGGACTCACTTAAGTGATATGTGGCACTGCCATAAATCAGCACAAGGTGATTTAAGGAACATAATCATTAGGATGAATCCTGGACTGAGTATAGCATCTGTGTTTTACACACAGCTGCTGCCTCAAATGACAGAAAACCAAACAATAACATCACTATCTTCTATAGGGAATAAACAACATAGTAATACAAGTTTCAAAAACTCAGAAACTGTGTCCAAGACCATTAAGAGTGTTTAATTAAATATAGTCATGAAATGGCACTTGCTCATGTTAAAAAACAGAAAATTGCAATATTAGTACACTATTGTCAAGCTCCAGAAAAAAAAAAAATCTGTGAAGAAAAGTGCCAGTTTACAAAAATTTCTCCTGGATTTCCCTGTAAATTGTTATTTTTAAGCCCTACTATCCTTTATTCTTCAGTTTCTCTGTGGTTGTAAAGACAAGTAGTAACTCCCTCTTTAGAGACTTCAATAAATGATTGAATCAGATTCCAAAATTTCTTCCATAAGCCTGAAAATTTGGCCCATTTCCATCCTAAGCATTACTGATAAAACTGAGAAAGGTTATTGGTGTACTTGAAGGATGAAGGGTAATTGGAAGATTTTTTTTCATTTAACTAATCTTCCTCTGTACACAAAAAACAGAGATAGAGACTGCCATCCCACATTTTCATCTATTCTCAGAAATCAGTTCACTCCGGTGTCAGCTTTTTCCCAGATTCTGACTGCAAAAGTGAATGCATTTACATCAATGTATTAGAATCTGAAATTGAAATATTATAAAATATATTAATAAAACATGGAAGAAAATAAATCTGGAAATGCCATCCAGTCACACAGTCTATCCTTTTTCAAAGAGAAGTCTGAACCCTGTATTTCTTGACAGGAGCTTTCCAAATAATTAGTTAGAAAATTCTGTGATTGAAATTCTACTTTCTTCCTAAACCATGTGGTCTAATAGCTCTCTTTAACTGACAACTGAGACAGCTAAAGCAGCTAATACAGTTTAATTGACTTAGGGTTGGCAAATCTCCAAAGAAATGAAGAAAAGCTTGGAAAAAAAGCATTCTTTTTCTCTCTTCCTTGAATACAAATCCAAGACAAAATTCAATGAGGATTTATTATATGTACACAAGGCAGTTGAGTGTCCCATTATCTTAAAAGCACTGGTGAAATTTCATATGTTAACTCCTCAAAACAGCTTTGAAAATCCCAATCCAAAAGAATGAGAGTAGTCTGTTAATTAAAGGAACCATTCATTTTAACAGTATTGATTGTGTATTACCTTAATCCACACACTTCCCTTCAACTGGAAGGTGTGCCAGGTGTGGAGGACAAACATCAGTGAGGTTTTCAAGCAGTGTCACAGGCAAGGCTGCTGGGATAGAGCAGCTATCATTACCCTGCAGAGCATTCCCAGAAAGGGAAACACACAAAGTCCTTGATCACAGAAGCTCAGTGAAGCCACAAGTGCTAACAGTGAAGCTTAAGAAGTTGCTCGAGGAGAGTTTTAACAGGAAAGCAAGGTGGAAATGCACAGTGGAGGATTAATCACTTACACAATGTATTATAGAAATTGCTATTTAATATTAAACTGGCTCCAAACTTTAAACATTCCATCTACGTTTCCTACAGAAAGGTAAGTTTCAGCTCCTGAAACTTTATGGTTTGTTTGGATCTAATCTTATATGTTGGCTTACTGAGATCGGGGCACTGTATTTTTCAAACCTTTTTTCTTTATTTAGCACATATGGCCCTTTCCATAATGTCATGAAATTCTGCATAGCATTGGTTTTAGGAGTAATATGCATTAAGCATAAAGTAACTGCAATATCAATCATTGCTTAGCTGCTTTTCACCTTTGCCCAAGTCTTAAACCCAATGCACAAATTTGCATTGGCAATGCAATAGTAAAAAAGTGAAATTGTTTTAATAAATTATTCGGAAAGATATTAGATAGAGGTCAATTCCCAATTCTTTTGAACTCCATCACAGAACTCTCATTTAATTTTCTGGGAACAGAACTTGGCTCCAGTCGCTTATAAAATGGGATTAAACTTCTGGCTTTCTTCCCAGAACCTGAAATGAAAGTACACAAATGAAAATCTGCAGAATCATAGAACAGAGCTTCCTAAAGAAGGGAAAGCCCTATATGCACCTTTATGAAACAGGTTTTTTAGTTCCTTACATTGCCACCTTCAACATGAGCCGGCTTATCCTGTTTTTCATAAATTGATTACAATGCCTGAAGTCAGAAGCAATTTCTTGAACTTGCCTTGAATCAGTGGGCTTTCCAAATTTAAACATTTTTCAGCATGCATTTAAAATTGAAGAGTATGAGCAGCTATCATTTCTGTAAGACCATAATAAAGGTCAAACATTTATTACACTGAAAGTGACATTAATACCTTCCAAATTCTTATTAGAGGAGGCCCATCATGGTATCATTTTCTTGGAGAGTAATAGGTCAGCTATCAAATCTATCACCATGTCTGTGTCTGTTCTCCTACTGTCAAGCCAGGACCAGAGACAACAGAAGGAATTCAGGGAAATACACTTCTCAAAAGCACCAATTTGACAGTTTTAATTAAAGACAAATTCAAGCATATGGAAATCCATTACCTGAAAATCCTAGAGTTGATTTTTCATTCTACACCGACATAAAGAAACTGAACTTCAATATAGGACTGCACAAGCCATTTACATTCTTAGATACCGACCAGCTCAATAAATACCTTAACCCAAAACACATGGAAGGCTGGATTTCAGCTGGGGCTGGATTCTTGCCCAAGAGAACTAAGGAATCACCCTGATGGCAGGACACCCTGGCCTCAGGGGAGCAGGTTCCCGAGAGGAGTTATGGTTTCACTGCAGGGCTGAGCCTGGAGGTGCCAGTGACAGGCAGACCCCCAACCCCACTTCACCTCCCACACCCAGAGGAGAAGCTGAGAGCAGCCCAGGCCAGGACTTCACGGACCTGGAATTCCCCATCTGTGGGAGAAATGTTCAGGAAATGCTGAGGAGGATGAGCTGTGCTGACTCCTTCCAGGAGACATGGATGCACTAATCCTCCTCTGACAGGTGGGTACCTCAGTGCTTCATATTTGCTTAAAAGATTAGCATATACTCTTAGAAACATATTTACAATGTGAGAAATGCAATAAAATGAAAAATGTAGCGAAAAGAAAGACGTATTTTATGCAATATAGTCACGCTTCTGGTTTTAAATGTCAGCGAGAGTTACCCAAGTTACTTGTGTTTTATGTATTTGTGCATGTTGGTTTAAGAAGATCATAAAATTGCACAAGTGGAAAATATATCATTTTAACTACAGAGGGCAAGTCAAGCAAGGGAAGAAAAAGAATATGGAGGAAGCAACTACTGTGTTACTTGTCATTAGGAAGTAAGTGAATATTTCTTTTAAACCAGGCGGAGAGGCAGAAAACAAGATAACAATCCATTATTAAAAGAAAAAGGGTGAGGGAGGGAGAAAGGAAAGGAGAAAGAAGAGAGAGAGAGAAAGGAGGCATCAAAATCTCAAAGAATCAACAGAGAATGAAAATACAGGGTGGCCAGGGAAAATCAGGAATAATTTCCATAAACTTCTGCAATTTTACACCCAGGATAATTCAGTGATAGTCTGTACCACAGGCAGGATAGATAAAAACATAAAAGCAATGAAAACAGTAAATGTTCACAGAAAAATAACCTTGTGTTTTTTAAACAGGCCTCTCTCTTCTATTTACTCGTTGATAAACAGGTATTTCTGGGAATCACTGCCCAAAATGAGCTGTGTTCTAAGGTCTGCACTGGAATAACACTGCTTTCTACCAAGAGGGGCAGAAGGAGCCCTCCTGTCTGTAACAGAACTGAATTTCTCCAAATTCACAAACCCAAATCTAGGCACCAGGTTTTGCAGCTCGGATTCCACCATGAATACACACATCTTTAGTAGCAATTATTCCGCATTTCTTTATATAATTTCACGAATTATGCAATGATGATTCACTGTGAATATATAATGTATCACATCAGTTTGCAGCACCCAGATTCCAAAGTGTTGATAGTGATAAATCTTACTAAGAATTTCCAAAATGTGTGCTAAAATGAGAGATTAAGTGAATTTTGGATGAGAAGGGAGGAGGAGATATAATTTTTTATGGAAAAAGTCTCCCCAAAATAGGACAATGCTGAACTGAGATTAAATAAAACATTTTAAGTGGTCATAGTTACGATTCACAGAATGCAAGCTGAATAAATGATGATTTAAATTGTAGGAATGAAGAAGTTTTAATGAGATTAATGAAAGTTCTGAAGATTAAGATATATTTATTTTCTGTATTTTTTGAAGTATGAACATGTAGGAAAGATTTCAACCCAAATAATTTCTCATGCTTCTCTAAAATACATTTGTCAAGAATTCAGTTTCCACAGGTAGAGTAAAACTGGTAAAAGACTAACAATATGACACAATTAAAGAGGAAGAATAGACAATCCCAGCAGTATACATGTAATTGCAGCAGTATCTGCTTCCCTGAAGCACTCTGCTAGTACCCACACATAAGCTGAGAGCACAAATAATTATTTTTTTTGCTGTTAGGTGTAGCATGTTTGGCACCCTCCAGGTTTTATCCAACCCTGTAAGGCCACTAAAACCTTCTGCATGTAGTGCTTATTAATATTATGTATTTAGGAAGAGCATTTCCTGGTTTTAGCTGCTTCCTAAAATATATGAGATCTTTTTGTGTGTCGTGTATTCAAAAATCCATTATTAACTTCATATTAGCATTTTGAGTCTCTAAGGAAGTAGATGTTGTTGCAGGTTACCCACAAAGAATCTACATTCAGTAATGAGGAGCAGAACTCTGACATCTGTCAACTGAGTAAATTCCACTGTTTTGTAAATATTGATCAAACAATCATGGCTAATGATACAACTCTAAGTGAATTAGACAAATGTTCCCACATGGCCATCAATTTAATTCCCAGACTAAATTAGCTTCTTTTGTAAAGCAAAACCCTTTCAAGGAAGATAAATTGTTCAGTGACATCAATGTCTATTTCAATTATGGCTTTATTCTGGTGGCGGCTGTTCTGCATAATACACCTGCTGTTCACCTGGTTGTGCTGTAAGAAAACACAGTGGGAACCACATGACACTAACCTTGAACATTGATTTCACACGTCTCTAAAATATGGGGTGGCTGCTGTAAATGATACACAGAAGTTATTACTTTTCTCTGTACCAGCCCACACAGTCAGCTGAGCTGAAATCACCATTATTAGAAAATACACTGATTTAATTCACCTTAGCACAACTATGTCAGAGCTGCACTGGAGATAAGAGCTGCCACCTGAACATGAACCAGGTGAAGATGGGAAGCCAGAATGCACCAAAAGGATACTTGCAAGTGGACAGAAAACACTTCTTAAAACCTGAATCTCTCAGAAATAACTCATGCATCACTCTCCAGCCTGCATCAGTGGAGACAAAGCTGCCTGAGGTTCAGCTCTGCAGGCCTCAGAAAGGCAAGAAGGGAGGGAGGGGAGGGGGATTAAATTGGTCCCACTTAGGGAAAAACCAGGGAGCCCTTCTCAAACCTGCTGCCTTTTCAGGTCTGAAATACTGCTCAGTGAAGTAGGGGAGCAGCTCCCCACTGGCTTCTGAGGACTTTGGAAAGCATATGGAATGTGTAGTGCCTTTTAATCTTTATTGGCAGCAGTTCATTAGTTTTGAGAGACTAGAAACGCTCCTTAAAATTAATCTCAACCAAAGTGTCCTTTATTTGCAAGCAGTTTATTTCAAAATATTTCAGTTAAAATAAACTGGGGCTTTTTTGTAGACATCATTTCATTTCAAACTCCATTTTGGGACAAAATGACTATTAACTTCTCTCCCTAGTCACTTTCCTTGATACATTCTAGTTGCTTTCAGTGGATGGAAAGAAAGACTTGAGTAGGTAGTTATTCAAAATTATAAGTACTTTTCCCCTAAAAGAAAGACAGCTGCTGTTTAAATGATCTTGTCTCACATGGGGAAAGAAAAAGCTTTACCACAGCTCTGTACAAATATGGGCTACCCACAGGGCAGAAACAGAGCACAGCATGAACCTCAAAGCCCTGCTGTTACATTATGCAAAAGCAAACAGTAAAAAAGGAAGAGGTTATGGAGGCAATTTGGTGTTGCATTTAGAGGTTAATAAAGATCTTTTTTGAAGAGAGGGTCAGCTTTTCAGGATATTCAGGTGGCTAACTCAATAGAGTGCCTAAATGTCTTTAAATCTCTCACATAGTGCTCATTCTGACAATTCAGTTTCAAGAACTGTGGTGTTAACAGAACAATGAAACAAGTCATATTTGTTCTGTGAGAAAATTTGTGTGTTTCTTTTTCTCAAATTGCTTTGTGTATTTCTCTATATCTGACCCCATTTTGAAAAGACACAATTCAAGGAATGTTTGAATAAGTAAGAGGCAATCCTAGCATGCCCTGAGTTGGGAGGGAGCCACAGGGATCATCACATTCCACCTCCCAGGGCACGCCAGGAATCAGACCGTGCCTGAGAGCCCTGGCCACTCACACCACACCCCTCCAGACCCTGGGCACTGCCAGTCCTGGTCAGTTCAGTTCCAGCTTTAGTCTCTCAAAAGCAAAGAACTGCTGCCAACAAGGACTGCAAACAACACTACAGCCCAGCCCTTGGAGTGCCCAGCGCTTCTCCTGCTGGCAGAACACCTCTGGTGACCGCCACGTCTCCTCAAGGCAGGACAGGCTCAGCCTGGGGCTGCTCTGCTTGCAGCTCCTTCTCGTGCCATTCCTGAGCAAACCACGTAACCTGCACCATGCTCCCTCCTTGCTATTACACATACCTGAATCCAGCTTGCAGGGCTGTTGTGAGAAGAATTTACCAGAAGTTCCAAAGCATGATTGTGAATTATTGATGGCCAGCCCAGGGCTGGCCAGAAAATGGAACATCTCCTCCATGACTCATTCCAAAAATTTATTTTCATTCTGAGTTCAAATGAAAGTCAATTAATCAAAATGAATTGTACAAATTCACAGAAACATTTCCTTATAATAAACATGTTCCTATGAATCATTTAAATGAAAGTATTTCCAGGAAGAGATGGATCATTTTGTAAACAGTTGTTATCTGGGAAACAGGTGCTGATGTATGATCACACACATTCAGATCATGGAGAGCAGGATCAAACAGTTGCTTCCCCAGAGTGCCAATCTCAGGAGCAATTATTCAAATGAAAATTATGCATTTTGTGGCTTTTAAAAGGTTTACTTTGCCTTTCTCCCAGGCATCAGTGCAGAAACCCCTCTTCCCTCACTGCCTGCCCATACACATCACCCCAAACACAAGCCCCCAATTCATCACTCTTGCTTCCTGACTAACAGAAGATTTAAGACATTACTGATGAGGTTGTTCTTTGATATAATGTAGGAATTAATTTTCAGGCAATAATTTGTTTTCCTTTTAATTTTTCATACCTCCAATGTACCAAAACACTTAGGATGTATGGATTTCTTATATCACTAAAATTTAGCTGACAGTGCTAATCACCAATTCAATATTTAATCTGAATGAAGGACTATGTAATAGTTGGTGTTGGTGTAAGGAATGGTGTACAGACCAACATGCTTTTTTGGATGGCTTCTTTGGGCTCATTACTGTTTGTCTTTTCTCTGAACTGGGTCACTCTCTGACTCATTAACTGTCTTCTGAGATTTGACCCATTTTCTGAGTAGTCCTCTGAGAGCTCTCAAGAAAGGGATGAAAACAGTCCAAAGTGCTGGTATATTTTTTTTAGGTTGCCTGAATAATCAGAACAGTTATCTGAATAATCAGGAAGAATGGAATCAAGTCTGCCAGCAGGAAAGCCCACAGGGGAAGACAGAGCTCAGCTTCTGGGGGAAATTCCAGACCCTGAAGTGGGATGCAGGAGCTCAGCATTCTGCAGCTCTGTCCAGGCCCAGCAGGGAAAAGGGGCACAAGCCCCAACATTCGTGCATTTTACTCTGTGTAGATAGAGGGAAGGACTCCAAAGTCTTCTTTGAGGAAAAGTTGCCATAACACTTTCCTTTCTCAGAGTACAAAGAATCCAGGAGAAATAGCAGCCTGGCCCAACTCTGAGCAAAAACAAACACACTAATACTCTTAATTCTGGAAATTGACTGCTGCAGTTAATACATGTAGTTTCTGTTTAATCTCATCAGTGAATAGTACGCTAAAAAGAAAATTTAAAAGGGGCAATTTTCTTTGATTAAGTGAATTGTCAATAGTAAATCAGAATAATTGAAGAAATTGAAAAGGCAAAATAACGTTGCTAGTTTGTTAGCATGGGAAATACTTTACAGTGTCCTCTCCTGGGGCCTGTTGCACTTACTATGCATTAGCTGCTTATGGATAAATTATATGTCTAAGTTTATTCAAATTTCCTCTCATCCATAAACTCATCCTTAAAACAAATTGTGTATCTTACAGGAAGTATTTTGTGAGATTTTTTTTACCACTAACTTCATTAAACAGCAAGATAGGTATTTCTGATTGCTTTTACCTAGCTGACATGGGCAAACATCACTTTTTAAATTCCACTGTGATATTTGCAAGAAAACTTATCTGCTCTTTCAGAAATGAAAGCTCATGTCCTAAGACAGCTAGACAGATATAGATGTAAACAAGGAATCTGAGTCACTGAGAAATGGAAAAAAACAATTCAATACCAGGAAAAGGTCTCTTTTGTGGGAAAAGGCAATGCTGGTTTGAGATATGCAAAATGATATAGTCATAAATTCTCCGGGCTTTATGTTTCAAATATTGAGTCTAGAAGATTCAAGATCCAATTTAGTGTCTCTTCTTTTTTTTTTTTCTCTTTTCTAAGAAAGCTACATTTCCTGCCACAATTCCAGATTACTGGTATTTGTCTCATTGTCATAAAACAAAAGTTTCCACATACTCTTTCTCTTTTTTTATGAGCAAACATTTCATTGTTTCAGTACTGGGTTCAAGTGTAGTGGAAATTCAGCTAGTAACATCAGCTGGATTACTCAACAGCAGCCAGATGCAGTAAGAATCTCTACCAGACATTCCTTTCCCCAGAGACATTGTAATAAGCAATAGACTTTTCTGACTGCAGACATTTTAGTACCTGATTAAATTTGGAAAAATATAGATGGTTGTACACATTAAATGCCTCACAAGTATGTAAGCTAAAAGAAAACTGGAATCTTTGTTCATTGTAATTACTTCTTCCCACATAAATAAGTTTTGTCTCTCAGTCTTTAAAGGCCCCTTCTAAAATTGGAACAATTTTAGTTATCACTTTTTTTTCCTGCTGCTAAGGTGGCTGGGATCAAGAGTTTAAACTGCACAGCTGCTAGGAGCTGGCTTAGCAACAGACATAATTCCAGCAATGCTTTCGTGTTAATTAGTATTTACAATTAAACACGAGGCTACTGAACACCACCCTGTGATTGGTCACTAGAATGATGCTTACAGCTGCTTTTATTTTATAACAAAAAAGTGTTGTGGCATCGATGCTTTGTAGTCATGACTGGCAGTGCAGAAAAAGCAATCCCAAATAACCAAAATTTTAATACCTTTTAGCAACTGTAGCTCTGATGGAAATGCAACCTTTTCTGAATTTAGTTATGGATCCAGGTCATAGTTTCATACCTGGCCTGAATTACTATAATGGGTCCAATTAAAACTCCATGTCCAAACATCTGCAGCTCCTCAAAACATGACCTAATGAACCAAGAGCAGTGCAGCAGGTCATGGCAGAATCAGGAGTGCTGAATATCTATGAGGGCTCTGCAGAGATAGATTTGTGATTTTGATCTTTAAAACAGACGTCTAAAAATATTTTCAGAATCAATTATATAAAAGCACAGAGTGATTGATATGAACAATGTACATTTTTCAAAAGCATAGGGAAAATTACTGGGAAGCTATGCTGTGATAGCAAAAATAAGCTCCATCAACTTGTGTTTTGAATAGTGAAAGAAATTCAGTTTTGGCTTGGAGTTCAGCATTTAAATATATGTCAAGGGGAAAGAAAGGGTGGGACCAAAGTCAAAGAAGGTCTGGACTGCGTTACATCTTACTTGATCTTTTTCTGTAGTAAAAAGCATGTGCAAGACACTTCAACATCTTTTCACTTTTTCAGTAGAAAACCAAAGAAAATAAAGCCCAAATACAATATAAAGTAATTGGGGAATTTATCTAAATCCTTCTCCTATGAATCTGTTAAAAAAGAAAAAATCTTAATGGGATAAAGCAGAATGGCAGATCTCACCCTCAGTGAGCCAGACCAGAAAGAAAGCCCAAATATGCTTCATACAAAATTTATCTAGCTTAAGCATAAGGTCTGCATAAGGGCCACTCAAGGAGGAGAATTTAAAACAGGACAAAGAATAAAGCAAAAATGTCTCCTGACAAGTTGGTGCAGCAGAGTTGTCCAGATTTGTGAGACATTTGTTCAACATGAACAGTAAAAAGCACATAGCAATGGCTCTTGCAGGACCCTGGGATTAAGAATGGGGAATTTCCAGAGATATTCTAGAGCTGTGTCTATGTCTAGAACTGACTAGACCAATTTTTCAGCTCTGCAGTGGAACAAGGGGAGCAACAATCATGAAATCACAGCTGTACTGGTTTTGTGATAAAATGTACTCATTGCATTAGTGAAACAATTACATTTGGCAGCTGCTGCACTTGCCTCTAAGAAATACTAGAAATGCCACCATAATCATTAAGAAAAGTTCAGGATCAAGTGACATATCAGTTTATGGCAGCATCTGTTTTGGGGGGAGTTGGGGGAGTGATGGAAGGGGAAAATAAGAGAGCTACATCACACATATGCAATAAATTTCTCCTTGCAAAAGTGATTTGTGGAGTCCCTGGGAAAGGCAGAGCAGCAGTGAGTGTCAGTGCGTGAAGCATCACTCCAAGGTGACACTGCATGGTCACCAGGATGCTCTTTGCACATCCCAGCAGCGTGGGGGGCACTGCTCAATCTCAGGGGTACCTGGGGCTGCCTGTCCAGAACCTTTTGGGGGGCTGAGGTGGCTGCATTGCCTCTGCAGCAGGGGCTGTGGGTCTGCACAGCTCCTCACTGGGGGTGCACGTCCCCTTCCACTCCCACTGGCAGGAGAGGGCTTTGCCCAGCCTGGGAGAGGCCCCGGGAGGGAACAGCCCTGCAGGGATGATCCTGCAGACACAGGGACGCAGGCATGGGGCAGCTCCAGCGTCTGGGAAGGAGCCAGGCAACACCTGACATCTCAGCATCCTGAGCTCCAAACCCAGGCACAACCCAGGGGGAGCCTCTGCAAATCTGGGGACAGGCCGGGCTCATTTGACATATGAATACCAGCTCTAAGCTACCTGAACATTTAATACCATGTACAGCACAATGGGGCACACGTACCGAATAACAGTAGCGGGAATAAAAAGGATTTGTAGGAACGGGTGTATTTCACTGGTTCAGAAAGTACATTAATCACCACTGAGGAAAAGTCAGAGAAAGGACATGTTCATGTGAGCTTGCAAAGAGGTGTCAAACAAAGCATTTTCCACCTGAGAGAAAGTGAAGTGCATATGCTGGAGCACTATCTCAAACAGTACAGGAAAAGTGTTTCTCAGGCTCTCATTTATGCACCTTGTGTTATGGTGAAAAAAAAAAATCAATGCTAATTGCATATATTTTCAAAAATACTCTAAATTACTCTATTAAGATAAAGACATGCCTCAAAAAATAGGTCCTTTCATGCATATTAATGGAGTAAAATAACTTCTTTGAGTTTACTACTTTCTATTTCTGTGTGTTTCCTAGTGGAATCTCTGCAATGGCTGTTTGTACAAGCTGATCATGGGTACTTGTCCTGCCAGACTCCCAAAAAATACGAAGAAAAGAAAAGGAAGAGGACAAAACCACACTTTAAGATTAGCCACTAATGAAAATCAGACCTGTGACACCAAACTTTGCCAGCATTCCTGAAAGCAAAAGGAATGAGGCAGCTTCTAATGCATGCCCTGGTGAAGAATAAAGAAAACCCAGATGAAAAGAGGTTCCAGCCAAGAGCTCCATTCCAAGATTTTACAAGAGAGGATGTTGGAGAGCAGCTCCAGGATAGCACCACTGGCACTGCAGAATAGCTGCTCTGAGGGAAGACAAAATCAGCAGTATTAATGATAATTGCAGGTTCTGTACTTCAGTAGAGGAAACAGTTCCTCAGTGTCATCTGGGATTTGAACTAGAAGCTCCAATTAAGAAGGCAGAGACCTCACTAATGAAACAAACCCAAACTTTAGAACACTTATTGCCATATGTGAGATATATTAGCTGTATTAGACACTTGGTGCTCATGAGAAACATGAAATGTTCTCACTTTCTCTGAAATTAATCAAAATGCATGATTCTTTCTCCCCTGGCTGTGACCAGTGATCACAGACATGACACAGCAACCCCCAAAGGTGTGGAAAATCAGCAAGAACTGTTCATCAAACACTTGCAATGTCTACTGAAGCACTCTCCAGCTGTACATTGTGTAAACAACCATTACTCTTAACCTGATCTGCCTTTAGCAAGAGCTCACAGCTCTCTACTTCCTCATCCACACAACTCAAATGAATTTCTTTTGACCCCAGCAACCAGCCACTGAAACTCACTCTCCCACTGAGCACTGCCTTATTGAGAACACGGGACAAAAATCAACAGCTGTGTGTAAGATTTAAAGTCTAGATTTTAGATATAAATCTAAATGTTTTATCTATCTTCACAACTCTAGGACTCACTTAAAATGAAATTTAGAACACAAGAACCCTTATCTAAGCCTCTCCTCCCTCTCATTTGTAATGGAAGCAGGTATTGCCTTCAATTGCGTGAGCATGTCAGCAAAAATTATGCAACTGTAAATTTCTAGAGATAATAAAAGTCATTCTTATAAACTGATTTTTGCTGACATCCAACAAAGAAATAACAAATATGTATTAGAGATGCTTCAGCCACAATGCAAGTTTGTGCATAGAATGAGCTGCTGTTCACAGCTATAAAATGGTGCTCTTTTAACCACATTGGGGAGATTAATTAAATTCAGTAGAAGAGAAAAATCAGTGTAAAAGCTATGTTCATAAAAGGCATAAATCTGAATTTTTCAGGACAAAGACTTGACATGTCTTTGTCTTCCTTGTTTCTCTTTCTCCAACACAAAAAACATTTTCTTCTGCAAATTTCTGTGATCCACCGAGAGTGGAAATTAACATCTCCAGACCATCATTAACAGAAGCATTTTGAAACACTACAAAAATTCCATTTGTTCCAGTCTTTGCTTTAAAGTCCCCCAAAATAGGAACTGTTCTCAAAGGTGCAATCACAAGTATTTCATCAGAACACAGCTGGCAGTCACAAAGACTCACAGCTAACAGAGTAGATGCCAGACTCCAGAATGCCCACAGCAGTGAACTTGCATTAGTGCTTACTTGGGTAAAGGGAAAAATCACTCAAATTCCTCCAAGAATATTTGTCAGAAAATTCTGTATCACGTTTCATGTAAATTAAATTCTGAGCAAATAGTCAAACAATGGAAAGAAGGCAACATTAACTAGGTGGGTGGCTACAAGGCAAGAGTGTCAGGCCTATGCTCTGTTTTCTGAAGCCTTGTCTGCAAGTAAATTGTGCAAGCCACTTGTGTAATTTTAGAAAAGCTGCTCAGTGTCACTGAGAGGCAGGGACAGGGACTGTGTGGTGTGCCATGCTTTGCTTTTTCCCCAGCAGGCTTTGCCAAGGGTCCAAGTGCCCCTGAGCAGTGGTGGCCAGAGGTAAACATTAGCCAGAAACTCAAATCAGAGAAGGAGAGAAGATGGAAGGGCTGGGCTGGAGGCTGGTGCTGGGGGCTCCTGCAGGAGGCCAGGCTGCTGCAGCGGGGACGGGGGGACCCCATTCCCTCCAGCTCACCTTGAGAAGTGCAAGAGCTGGAAACCAATCAGCTGCCCTCACTGAAGAGCTGTGTCAATTGAAATTAACTTCATAATGGGAGAAACTCAGATAAAATGTGTCATCCCATTTCCCTTGAAATATAAAGATTAAAAAGGAGAAATAATGAGACAAATTATAAAAATAAGCTAGTCTGCAAGTGAAGGGAACAACTGGAAATTAAATATCTGCCTATAAAAGGCATACTAAAGCATACTGGAAAGTAAATAGATGCTTGGGGAATATGAAAGCTGTGCAGTTAGAAAGGAGAAAAGTGCTTTAACTTGTATCAAAAAATGCTAATAATCAAAATGACATTGAGAAATTAGAGTAGTGGAAAGACAGCACATCACAGGCAATTTTAAATGTAAATTCCCTGCAAATGCAAGAAAACCCTGCAGATACTCCAAAGGCAATCAGAGAGCAAAATCTAAATTACAAAAGCTATAAATGAGAACCTCAGATGTTCAGCACACATATATAAATCCTCATATATAAAAATATCACTGCACGCAATTCTAATATTTCTTCATTCCTCATCTGAAAACAGACATGAAGTGTGTGGCAAACTGGGTGAAAGTTTGATGCCCTATAGCCAAAAGGTCTGGAGTGCAGCTGTACAGAACATTTATTCCAGTGCCTGAGTGCAAGGTCACTCCTAGAGGAAATGCAGGAGCAGAGGATGCAGCCAGTGGGGGCTGTGCAGGATTTAACTGTGAGTGGCAGAGATCTGTGAGTGTTTCTCTCCTTCCAGCCTTCCTGCAGGGATGAAACCCTGACCCTGAGAGCTGTGGCCCTGCAGTCTGCCCTGTGCTCTCTTTTTCCACTTGCTAAGTGTGAGAAGCATGGCTTAGAATACATTATTCACATCTAAGACCACACAGTAAATGACATTTATCACTATTATCTAAACTGGCCAGGAAACAAAGAGCTATGTATTAAAACTGAACACATCCATTCAGGTAAATGTGCTATCTAAACATTTGAAGCAAAAATACCATTTCTGATTCCCTTAAATCTCATCCCCACTTTTTTACCTTTCTACCCTTAATACATCATTCAGAAGAAACCCTTAAAGAAGGTAATTTATTCTTCAATAAGGCTTAAAAACCCCTGAATGTGAGGCAATTAACAAAATTATATCAAAAGTGGGTGACAAAGAACTTGAGTAACTGTTAAAAAGTGAGATAGAACTAAGTTAGTACAAGAAAAAAGTACTTGCCACTTAGATACTGGTCTAAAATTAAGAAGATTTAATGCAGTTCTTAACTCCTCCATAGATATAAAGAATGACCTTTGGACAATCACTGTATTTGAAGTACCCTTTATGAAATAGGGATGGCAATAATACTGACTCTTTTACTTTGAGGCTGTCTTGTCTGCTTAGTTGTAAGAACACTGAGTGAAAGGTGACTCGTTCTTTGTAAATCGAGCCTCAAGCATTTCCTCTTTCTCAAAAAGTTAAAGAATATAATTGAAAAGGCCTTGTATATTGCAAGTTACCAGCACATAAAGAGGAAAATCGTGTCAAATTATAGTTAACAAATAAATCAAAAGGACAAAATTGTAAAGACAGATTTTATTCCCAAATCATGTCTTGAAAAACGTTTGGAAAATGCAGGCTTCCCAGAAGGCATTTGCTGTATTTCATGGATAGTCATTTGTCCAGATAGCAGAAGTAGTTACTGGGGGCATGGATTTGATTCCAACTCATAAGGAGGAGCTAAGTAAGAATTTGAAAGTAGAAAGAAATTTGGGAGGGAAATCAAGAAATGTCTAAGTTCTCTATTGCATGAGAGCAGTGAAATTCAGCAGATTCGCAGAGACAGTAGGTTAGATATTTTAGGAAGACATTCTAAGGGAAAAAGAAATGCAGAAGAACTGGCAGATATTAAAACAGACTCTATTAAAAACACAAAGGCAAAGGAGTGTACCGCAGAGGGAAAATACTTGCCATGACTCTTTAAAGAACTGACACATCTAAAAACAACACAGCATAAAGGTATTATAGAACTAGACAAGTACACAATCAGAAAAAAAAGGTTAAAAGGAGTTATTGCTGCCATGAAGTATCAGAGATAACAGGGAAAAAGTTCTTTCGGTACCATGAGATGGAAAAGGTAGAGATTATCTAAAAGAACTGTGAGCGAATGTGAGACAACAGAGAAGACTGAAGGATTCAAGTTATTTACTATTGCAGCTTCCCACAAAAACCCAGGTGTTTTTTGTGTTCACTTCAACAGAAAAACAGCCTGAAGAGCAGGAGCAGCTCACAGGTTCAGATCCATGGACAACCTAAGGAAATCCATCCTAGCGTTGTTAAGAAACTGGCCAGAGCATTAGGACCCATGAGATGACTCAGTGTCTTAAGACAGCAGGACTTCAAAAAATGCTTAAAGTGCTAAATGCTCACTATATTAAACTGCTACTTCATATTTATAACGCTCAGATTCTTGTTCTCTTCTTGGTTTATCCTCTGTAATACTCAGGAGAGTGCTTGGCAATGGCCATTGTTCAGTCTCAATGTGCTGAAAATTCAGTAGTTCTTTGGTGTATTGGTTCCTTCAAAATATTGTCCAAGGGAATAATTCCTGCTAGAAGCAACAAAGTATGTCTTTGTCAGCTGTACAGCCATTTGGGGAAAGCCCCGGGCACCAGGAAGTTGTGTAATTACATGAAGTGATATGAACAGAGCCGTTTCTCTCCTTCATTATCTATACTCCAATAATTGGACAGTTATCAGCTAATAAATTCTAACTGCAGCTCGAGCCTGGCACTTGATAAACAATTGCAAAAACCTGTCAGTACAGCAGGGTAATCACACCTTGCATTTTAATTGATCTCCGAGGACACATGCTGTGGTCCTTGAAAGGATGGCCCCTCCAGATTTTCCATTTGAGCAGCTGCAGAGATCTCAGCAGTGTGGGCACTGTCTGTGTCCTAATTCTCACCGTGGACACAACAGCTTCACTCATCTCTGATGAAGCAACACAGGGAGTACTGAACAGGCCCTTGGAGCTGAAAACTGCAAGAAAGTAAATTTCACCAAGAACGTTTTACTATTTTCCTTCCCCTGCTTGTCTGTTGTATTTTTACTTCTGTCTATAAACCTTCAGGCACAGCACCTTGGTAGAGTTTCTAAATATCAGTGCAATATAATGTGTACTTGGTGTTTATTACTGTAAATGTAACATCAATTAGATGCATCACAAGGGAGGATAATTACCTAGCTTTATTGGTAAAAATCTGCTCTGTATGAATATCTGAACATATTAATGCCCTCATGTTTTCCCATTTTGTAGGAAGAGATGACGGGTTGCCCTTAGATTTTTTAAAAGACCCTTAGTATTTTATTCCAACTCAGCACTCTTCTTCTGGAAAAAAAATGGAAAAAATGGTTTAACAACACAGTTCCCTTTGCAAGCTGACATCAAGATACTCTTAATAAAGATAGTAGTTTGTTCCCTTAACTTCTGCCTGTGGCATTTGCTCGATAAAACACTATATAATTAAGTCAAAAAATCAATATGTGACCCTATGAATTTACAGCCACCAAGACATCCCCAATATTCGTATATATGTTCCTCGACATAATTTAATCTATGCACTTACACTGCAGCTTGGAAGAGAATGTATAAATAATTTGGAATTCTATGCAAATATCCCAATGCATAGATACACCAAACAGCAATTGCTGAGCACCCATCCCCTCCGTGGCTTCAAGCCCTGTGGGAGGCTGTGGAGGAGGTGAGTAAATGTCTGGAGGGTGCATTATGTGCCCTGTGTTACCTCCAGTAGGCACCTGGAGCCACATCTGCACTGAAATCCAGTAAACTATTTCCCTGGATGATCCCATACCTGCAAATGAATTTTAGACAACTACAGCTTTCATTTTCAATGCATTTCTAAGCATTGAAAATCAGATTTGAATATACCTTAAGCACTCAGAAACTGGATAGCCACCGGAATGAGCTCCAAATTTATTTGTAAAATTCCTGGTGACTATTAAGTGTATCACATCCCGGACTGGGTCTTGAGGCCAATGCTGCACAAACCAGTAACTTTCTGCTCATCTTCTGTATTTGCACATTGGAGCTAGAGAAAATACAGAGAAAACTGCACCCAGAAGTGTAGATGATTTGTGGCGCCTTGGGCCAAGCGATACAATTTATGCACTATGTCCTACATAGCCCAGCCCAGAGGCTCTGCATAACACTTTGATGAGGATTTAATTTACTTCCTGTAGTGATAGCATAGTCTGTCATATCTGAATTTAAGTACATTAAACAGCAACAGCATAAAACTTCTCATTTTCATTCATAAGTCAGAAGTAATTCCAGTAGGGGAGAGGGAAAAAAAAAAAGGGCATTTCACTTCAGAAACAGATTCTCATCTTCTGACACTTTTTTTTTCCTGTCAAAAATCTTAAGAGCGATATTCCATATACCCCTCTGATCCTTTAGCTGGAGACACTGAAAGGTGGCCAGGCAGCAATATATGGCCATGTGTGTGTCTCCTGTCCTAAAACCCTGTGTAACACAATAAATTAACCCGATGGGCAATGAGATGCCAGCACACCTGCAATGATCTGTAAACACCTTTTCTGCTGAGAGCAGGTAATGGACTGTGTGGGCACTCCTCGTCCCTGCTAGCTCCCAGCCCAGCAGATGAATTGGGACGTGCTGGGGTCAGCTCCAGGCAGAGCTGGGAGGGGGACAGGGAGCTGCTGTCTGAGCAGCCTCTCGGTGCTCATGGCTCGGGCTGAGCCTCGTGCTGCCATCTCCCCGCCCTGGCAGGCGAGACTCAGACTCCCAGAACTTTGTCCCGGTGCTTTTCCTCTGCACCAGGATTTGATTTGCAGTGAGGTGCTCACACACCTGACAGGAGACTGCCAGCTATGGAGCCCTAACAGGCCAAGTGCCTCACTAGTATCATTAGGTAGATTTAACAACATTTAATCAGCAAATACAACATTGTGACTTCCAGCCCTGCACAAGGCACACTCAGAAATCGTCATAATTTCCCTGCATTGAAATGATAATGGGTTCTTATTTTCTATGGATGCTTCAAGAGGAATATAGAAAGTATCTTAAAAGAGAGATGAACATGACATAGGTTAAATGGAATTATTCCATGGGAACTCATGCCCCTCTGCCCAGAGCCACTGACACTAACATATATTTCAGACATACAGGCTCATGCCATAGAGACAGAGTTCCCAAAAGATGCATTTTTGCTCACTTGCATGTGTACATTCAGTTCATTTAAAATTAAATTTGCACATATGCTGTTTTTCTAATTAATGACTAAGAAGAAATGCTTGGCTAGACTTGGCCTGCAGACTGGGTAGATAGCTTTTAATCTCATTTTTCTGACAAGAACCTAGCTTTTTAAACAGCAGTTAAGTATTTCTGATACCAATGCTCATAGGGGCTGAAAATCTCACAGGTCAAGAGCTTCCTAAAGTTGCTAAAGCACCACCTGAAGAAGTAAGAATGAATTGAATAGTGTCTGACTTCTATTTCTCTAAAGCTTTTTTGTACATATTTGTCCTTTCCTTATTCTTAGATAGCAATGAACTGAAAGAGTTTATGTTTATCAAACATTCTCTTCTCCAGTTTCTATAAATGTAGGAATCCTCTGTGAAGTTCAAAAACTAATTAATAAATTCAGTAGATGACGAAAGTCCAGTTATCACATTCCATTAATACAAGTTTTTGAAATGCAGCTGCTAATCAAATACCAGCAAATTTGTTGTAAAATTACTTACAGGTCATTTGATTCTGTAATTCAGGCAATTTAAACAACACCCAAAAATGTCTTGTTACACTAGAAAAGTATCTTTGCTATTGATTTTTTTTTTTCTGAAAGAAAATAGCAAACAGTACAACTGTCTTAGAGGGAAGAGCTAAAACGATGAT
Source organism: Chloebia gouldiae (assembly GCA_003676055.1). NCBI lineage: Eukaryota > Metazoa > Chordata > Aves > Passeriformes > Passeridae > Chloebia > Chloebia gouldiae. The sequence continues at coordinate 2,053,276 of QUSF01000066.1, read as the reverse complement.
TTTGGGCATTAGCCACATGTAGTTGGCTTTCTAAGGAAATGATGGGTCTTGCCAAGTGGAAAGCTGAAAACCTCAAATGAACACTTGAGAATTTCTTTAACTAAGATCAACATTTATAGTGATCTCAGAACCCTTCTAATTCCACTGAATTGTCCTTCAATTAATATTAAATGCTGTGACATGTAATAACCATGAGGGAAATCCTATTCTTAATAGCCCAAAAAAAAGATTTGAGTATCAGAGCAGTAGAGCACTTTCTGGACTTGTACAGGAGAAACAGCTGAGGACACGGAAATTCTAAAGGTATTTTATATTTTTTCTGGAGTTCCGGTTACATTAGTTTTAACATTTTGTAATTTATGTTTCTATTCTGTATGTAAGTGATTGGTGTCTCCTTTCCTGAATGAAGCATTTGTCTCTAATCATAATGCAGCTCCTAAAACCCATTAAAATCAGAGACACAGTGTTAAAATGTCAAGTGTGAAATTGATGTGTGAAATAAATGGACTCTCAGGGCTGTGGAAAGGGTGAGCAGGCGCTCTGAAGGATACTCCAAAGGAAGGCAGCATTACTGTCTGCTGAAATACAACAGACAGCAACATTTTACAGCAGCTTTTATCACTGCCCTTCTTTCTCCTTCCTGACAATGGCTGTAAAAGACAAACAAAAATTCAACAAATGAAGTGTTTCATTTGGGGAAAAATTCTACTGCCAATCTTCCATTTCTCTGAAATGAAGTGAGAAGAACTCGGAAGCAGAGCAAACAGCCTGAGGTTTTTTTCATGACAACAGCAGACTGTCACGGAACTGAAGCTGGATTCTGAATAGTTTTTGTAAAAGACCACAACAGTCAACACTCACTGAAGCCCTAAGCAGAAGTGGGAAAGGAGAAACGCTCCAAAGACATAGGAGGCACCTCCAGAGAAGCCTGGCTTCTGACACTTCAGAAACTGCGAAATAATTATGGTTCTTAGTCAAATGAAACTTCTACCCACAAAAGGAGCATAGGCCTAAGCTCTCCTTACTCTTTTTAGTTTGTTCAAATGGGATATTTTTCTTCACACTGAAAAACTGTTAGATCTTGTGATTGCACAAAAAATGACATTTCTACATTTAAGAGATTAAGACATCTATGTGGATATTTATATAAATAATATTTATTAACACATATGCATTTTTAAAGATGTGCCCTTTTGCACTATGATAAAATATTTTAAGTTAGTCCATAATTCAAGGGCACAGATAAACACCTTTGAAACATCTAAAGAGTACAGAGAGCTACAGGGATGGATGTATAGAGGGCGAAAATTAATAGAGCCTAACCTTCTAATCAGTCTGAAGATTTTAATTTCCACTACTACCAGCAGAATTTAATTGTCTATTTAATTGCATAAATGTTGCCAAGTATCATATTTTATATTTCTACAGTCATTATGAATATTCATCTAAAAATGATGATTGCAAATAGGTTGTCAATAGAGCAGATAGACAGTCTGAAATACTTCATAACCAGCACGATTATAATTATCAACCCTTGTATAATATTTCCCATCCAAGGTATATAATGGCCTCTTCTCTTCAAATTAACAAAACTTAATTAGGATACATTCCAATTACCTTGGGAGGCTGCAGCCTGAGAGAGTAAAATGAAAGACTGGGCTACAAGAAAAAAGCCTGGCCTTGCAGAGGAGCGTTGAAGCACAACAGAGGGAACCTGGAACAAAAAGAGAAAACTGGCACAGGTGCCAAACACGGAGCCAGGGTGAGTCTGAGTGCTTTGGAAAATATTGAGGAATCTGGCTGGTTTCCCCCTTCATTAAAGTCTTCAAGGAGATTGGAATCAAAATTAATTCAGTATTTTGGCCATTTAATGTGAGAGAAATTTTCATCTCTCAGACTGTCATTCAGGATTCCCTATTGTTTCACTATGAAAAGGCCACTGTTACAGAGATATTTAATTCCTCATAATAATTCATGAGAAACAACAATTTAGGTTTCTTTCCTCTCTAGTATTTTTTGCTCAGTGGTGACAATGAACGAGAGATCAAGGCCTGATAAAAGCCTGGCATCTACTGAGGATGTTCCAGGATCAGGTATCACACATACAAATGTTCAAAACTACACTGAGAGCACAGCAGGCCTGCCTGCCCACCTCTCAAACCTTATATCCACATTCTTGGTTTAAGAATTATGTCTCTTCTGATAATAACTTACTCTAAAAATCATGCTAAATGTTCTAGTCCTAGAGGGTCAAATGTCAGATTACAGGCCACTGAATTTATCATTCCTCAAATGAAGTAAAGAGAACAACCTTGGCACCTAAAGGCAAGGCAGAACAGAATGTGCTTAGGAGGAGACTTGCCGTGGCCATTGCTGCTCCTCCAGAGACCGTCTGCACCCTGCCCCAAATCCCACCCGCAGGCCTGAACTTCTGAGGGACTGAGTCCCTGCTGAGAGCACCTCGAGGTTCACATGCCCTGTGCCTCCAGGGGCACTTCAACAGCAAATATTTTATCCTCTTGACAAGTGTGAAACGTGGCCATGCCAGGCAGCAGCCACTGCCTGCAGCAGGACTGCCCTCGGACACGTCTCCTTCCTCGGCAGGCAATCCCACAGAGTGCAGCTCCGAGCCAAGAGCTCGCCCCCTCCTTCCACAGAGCCTCCAGAAAAGCAACCTTTCACTGATCCCAGCCAGACATTGATTTTTGTCATCCCATTATAATGAAACTGGAAAATAACCTGTCTTTTCTTTAGCAGAGGAAAGAAGTTTTTTAATTAACCTGGGCTCCCTGTGCAGCAGCTGAATGGAAAGCACTGCAGGTGCACCTGGCCAGCAGAGCCTCTGTGCACAGTATGATCTTTCCCCCAGTGCGTACACAGGCATATTTGCATTTTCATATCTCTTTAATTTATAATTCTGTTTCTATTTGGTGAAAAGTGGCTCTACTTTTTTAGCAATTAAACCCTTCCAGGTAATGCATTCCTTCCACAGGCATACCACAGCTCAAGATAAAGTTCCTGACTGGTATAAATCACCAGAAGTCTGCTGACTGGAATGGAGCAGAGCTGATTTACACCTGCTCAGGACCTGCCAGCAAACATCTGAAACACAAAATATGTCCTTTTCCTTTTCCTCTTTTCTTTAAGCTGCTCCGTTTTTATTACCCTTTGAAAGGAACTCTGAAGTGTTTACTTGTCAAGAGGATAAAATATTTGCTGTTGAAGTTCATTCCCTTAAGTTTACAGTGATTGCCAGTGTTGCAGGGGTCATTCTTCTGCCCACTGCAAACCCCAGGTCCAGGACAGAGACACCAGTGAATGTTCAGAGGAGCAGTGATCTTCCAAGCATGGGGACAGAGCCAGCACAGGAGCTGCTGGTGTGTTCTCAAGGAGAACACGAGAACATTTTTCTAGGGATCTACCAGTATTTGAAGGCCTAAGAGTATAGGGCTGTATTAAGAAATTAGGGAATGAATTGGACTTCAAAAATACTGGAAAAAAAAGTGGAAAAAAAAAAGTGGAAAAAATCTAAAATAGCTCTATTCCGATTCAAACTACTCTAACAGTTGTCTTCAAAAACATGTTCTCCACATGTGTGATAAGCTAAAAGTGTTCTGGATGTGTTGGGATGAATGGAGCCTCCTGAAGTGCAGGTGCTCAAAACCTAGTGCTCCACCAGCCTCCAGAAACCCCTGACAAACTCTTTTTCTCTTTATATAGAGAGAAAGATCTGAAGGAGAGCACACACCCTGTTAGCATTTATTCTGCTTCCCCAGAGAGAACGTTTCATTTGTCATTAACTCCCTGGATGCTGAGCTGACTTGTTTGATAACCTGAAAAGGAAAGGTTGAGTGTCTGCAAAACTGCACTCTTAACATGCTGCTTATTTGATATTTTTAGAGATCCTCTCAACACTTCACAGTTGTCAAGCTTCTTGATCTTTTTATAGTTTGATTTACATAAATGTGTTTCTTTCCTCTAAATAAACATCCATGCAATTCAAGGCTTAGTTGATTTCCAGACTGCTGCAAGCAAGAAGAGGCTAAAGATGAGAAATTATAGGGAGAAGAGTATGTCATTGACAGAAAGAAAGACTGTGTTTATCTGAGAAAATATTTTTTGGTGATTTCTGTACTACCTCAGTCAGGGAACAATCTATAATCATAATGTTTAGAGACTACCAAACAAGTTTAAAGTCCAAATATTGCATTACTTCTAAAAACACAAAAAAAGAATAAAAAATCCAATGTTGTTAATTTAGAGGTGGTTGCTAACAGCTTAAATCATCTCACAATCCACCACTTTCTGTATAAGTCCACATTGTGGTCTCTGGTTTCCATTGTAATCCGTAAGGTTTCCAACGTTAGATACAAATCACTATCAAGCTTTAGAAACTAAAGAGAAATGCAGTCCCTAAGTGCTGTCTCAGGCCCTGGGAACAGAATATCTGCCAGACTGGGTCACTCAGGCTGCTCCCCGAGGCTGCACTTGTGCCACAGGCTGAGCAGCTGGCTCGTGGTCCCGTGCACGGGTCTGGTGTTGGAATGACCATTCCCACATTTAGCAAAACCTCAGTGCACCTCACCCCCTTGGAATTCTCTGCCAGTCCAGTGTTGAAACTGCACTGCAGTGCTTGCCTGCTGCCTCCTCTGCTCTGTCGAATTCACAGAAGTTTTGTGAAAGAACAGACACCAGGCCAAAATTTCCATCCTGCAGAAATCCCTCATTTTCAAAACTACAGCGAGGAGGGGCAAGGGGTCAAATTGCTTTTTGTTCCATATCAGAACCAAATTTCAGCAGTAAGAAATCTTCTGAAGGTGGGAATTAAAAGAAAAACAAGTAGAAGAATGAAAACAGAGTTCTGGCATGGCAAGGAGAGTCCAGAGTCAGCCAGAGGAGGCTGGAGGTGAAACCTCACAAGCCAAACAATCCAGAACAACCACTGCACATGGGGTCCAAGGGAAAGAATGGCCCAGAAATGGGTGGCTGGAAGGATTTCTTCCAGCAGACTTGACCTCTCAGAGCTGAAAGAATGCCCCAATTCCATTGAATAAGCATTTTCCAGTGAAACACAGGGCTCTTTAACAAGCTTCAAAAAGCTCTGAACACTTCAGCATCACACATCTTTTCTGCTTTGGCTTTCATCCAACAACATTTGCAGCATGTCCTATTCTGTTTATATTGTATATTCCACTATAATGCTGTCTGAAACTGTATTTCAGTCTGATTTTCTTCTCCCCTAGGTTGGTAAGAATTGCAGAATTGCTCCCTAGAAGCCAGTGAATATAAAGTGTGAGGACAGCCAGAACTCTGCCTGGTGTCTGACTCCACGTGTGGTGTGTTCCCTCTTAGCATGTTCTAGATCTCTGCTTTCAGCTGCTTAGACAGCTCACTAGTGGCCCATTATGAGATGAAAAAATTTTTCATGATGGATTGAATTTATTTGGGATGCACATTCAGAGCTCAACAGCGTAACAGGGCTATCTTATATGAATCTTAATGCAGCGAACGCAGGTTGCTTAGACTGTATTTGGATTTCAGTATCAATTATTTTTTGGCTTTGTGAAAATGCATTCAGAAGACTGAGTAGTGGCATATCACTTCTGAACAGAAGATAAAAACAGATTTAATACAAGTATTCCAAAGAACAAAGACCACATACATAAAAAGGATAAAGCTGTATTATTTTAAATGTAGTGAGAGATGAGCTTCTCAGAAAGCAATTTGTGACTAAGTCTTTTAAGCTGAAGAAATTCTAGAGCTTTATGTGCAGAAAATGAGGCAGGACATGTCACACATACACAGAGGCTTTTGCCATGGTTACAGTCTTCACTGTATTTGTGTTTATTATCAGGTAGAACTCTGTGGAGTGCTTTTTGTCTCAAATATTGTAAGAGTATGAAGAAATGCTCTACCAAAGTGTGCTCTCTGAATGTGCAGGTGAAGTGTGAGTACAATGGCTTTTCCCCACTGATTACCTTAGAAGTATTCTTACATTTTTTTGCTGATTGGTCTTTATTCAAAACCAGTGACAGCCAGCAGCACCAAGCCAGGTATTCCACTGAGATATCCTGCAGCCCAGCAGCAGGGTCTCCTCCAAAACTGACTATTTCTAGACTTCCTACATCACGGAGATCTAACTGTTGTGAGGTTATTGATTATTCTTAGTGTTTCAAATTGCTTGAGAGTATTTTAAGTGTATTTTAAAGACAAAATTGTTTGCAAATAGAGAGGGTAGAAAACTATCAAAGTACACAGAGGCAGCAGTACAAGACATATCTATTGTCTAGCAGCACAGTCCAATCAATACAATTATTAAACTGATGTACTAACTGCATTTGTCTGAAGCCATGTAATTTTAATGTTAAATTAAACCAGAAAGAAAATACATTATTTTTAAGGGCACTGAATTTTCTTTGTCACAGCAAATAAATAAGATCACAAAGACATTTTTTTTACCTCTGGTTCTTTCTTCTCTAGCAAGAGCAGACATTTCTATTAAAGAATGGCTCTTCTCACAACAGTAAGAGAATAAATCCATGTCTGTTATACTTGGAAAATTAATTTATTTTTTTCTGGAGAAATAATCCTAATTCTATTAATTTTTACATCTTGAAAATTCAGAGTTGATTGTGCAAATTGCTTATTTATATAAGATTTCTCTATTTATATTTATATATTTCCTTATGTATTTTTATATATATTGAATTTAATAAATTCAGGGACTGAAGAAGTAATTGCTTCCTGATGAAAATAATAAAAAAACCAAAACCTATAAGAAAGGCAAGACATGTCTGCATTGGAAGGAAAATATGTAGACGGCAAAATAGGCCTCTTCCAGAAAATGCACAAGAGAAAGAACAAGAATGTATAAATTGTGTTCAATTAGAAAATCAGGATTTTCAGGGTACAGCGTCACTGAAATATGAGCTGAAAGGGGGTTCAAAAATATCATGCAATCGATCTGCTTTCCTCCTAACCAGTCCTTCACCTGGTCTGACCAGGCATCATCTTTCAACAAGTTTTATATTTTGCAAGTCTTTTCCAAATTACACAACTCTCAGTGTAAACGTGGTCAATTTCATCCTCTTCTATGCTTAGAAAACATGGAGATAGAAAACTTGCCCTTCCTTTTCGCAGCATTTTAATCTGGAAAGGCACCTCACACTCAATTAAATACTCCATGCTTAGTCCCTGTCACACCACTAATGTTTTCTGTACTGTTCTGATCTATCTTTTTGTGTTGTATATAAAGGACCTTAACAGGCTGCTGCTTCTGACAGATCAATTTAAATTTTTTTGGACTTACAACTCATTTATACAGCCTTGCTGAGATACCTGACTGTGTCCTGGGAACTGTTCTTGGCATTTAAATCAGATTTAAGACTGATTTAAGTTCTCTTACAGGTATTTGCATCCTAATCAGTAAGTCTTTACTTCCCTGTGGGAATTCATTGCCATCCTTTACCCCGTCTGAGGCTTATCACTTTCCATATATCAGGAATGTCCTTTCTCCTTCAAATCCCTGTTTACCTACCTTGCTTGTACTAATTTCCCCACAAATCATTACTGGGAGATGCTGTAATGACTCTCCCGCATTTAACTTCAGACAAAGACACTGGAGGGAAAAGGACCTGGTTTTAAAAGCTTCTAAACATCTGAACACCCAGACTTAAAGGCCTGATTTCTAGAAAGCTCCCAGCAATTACTCTCTCACAACCTCTGATCAGGTGTTGAGAGGATTGTCTGGAATGCGAGTCATTCAAAAGCAGTAGCTTAGGAAAAAAATAATTAAATTTAGAATTATTTGTGATAGCGATAAACCTTTCTAAAATAACTGTGATGGGCAGTGAGCATTTGTTTGAATTCTCAAGTTTATATTCAAATAAATAACTGCATAAATTACCAGATGCAAATAAGTCATCCCAGCAATAAATAAATTCCCTTTCATCCAACATGAAAAACATATTGGTCTGAAAATGAAGTGAAGGAATTGTTGCTATAGAAGCTTCCTTCTGGTGATGTGTACCTCCTCTGTCAAATGCTTGTGAAGGACAAATTACTTATTATTATGTATGATTTTTAATTTCCCAATGAAAAATTACACATGATATCTCATTTCCTAAATGTACAGGTGAGAATGAGTTAATTAATGCCGAGCAGTCTGGAAATGTTTTGTTCATTGTCTTTCTGAGAATATGCTAATCAGTACTAGATGTAAACACACACATAATTCATGTTAGGAAACAATTCCTGCAAGTTTAGACAAAGTTCCTGGTGAAGATAGAATGTCATTAGACAAAAAAATTAAGTTTTTTTTTTAACTTTTGACACATCTAAATGGAATTTTGAATATTAATTTTAGACTAGCTTGTCGTAGTTTTTTTTAAACCTCTATCAAACCTTGTGCTCAACACCTCTCTTAAATTGACTATGACTTATAAATCAGAATTTATTGGAAAAGAAAATTATTCCAATGCATATCATGAAAAAAAGCACAGCAAGTTACTTCCCAAAGGTAAACAAAAGAACTTAAAATGTTTCTAAAATTTAAAGAAAAAGAGACAATTTTTTACAGTCATATAGGAAAAGTATTCACTCTTACAGCAACGATGGTTACAGAACAACCTCCTGTGCTTACCTGAAGTTCCCATGCCAAGTTCTGGCACATACTAATCGGCAATTAATCACTTGGATTGTGCAAGAGCAATTTGTAGACACTCAGCAGTATTGATTCTTATCCATTGTTTTTAAACATGGCTTCAGTGCTGATGTTTTATCACTCAAGTCTTTGTAGCCATGAACATTTGTCATTCCACTGCCCCTCTCCACATACTCATCACACTAATTACCAAAATAGTAATCAATCTGAACGGCAAAACAACAACTTCCATTTCTATTAGAAAATCCATCCTGTGAACTGAAGTTTCAGAAATGACCATTTATCTTATTCTACACCGAGTTCTGGCTAATGTTTATATGGAAAACGGCATTGAGTCATAATGCTGAAAACTCAGTGAAAGTTTTATCCAAGGCAATTTCTGCCTTATCCAACTCAAAAATCAGAATATTACTGTAGAGACTGAGAGAAATTCAATTCAAAATCGGGTTTTGGTTACCAGTGGTATAGAGCAGGAAAGCATCTTTCTGAGGACAGAGGAACATCAGCTCCAAACCACTTCCAATGCCTTCCACATCCAGCTCCAGGATTACCAAAGCCTTTCCCGCGTGCTCGGCAATGAATCCTGGCTCTGCCTGGGCAGAAGTGAAGCTCAGCCATGAAGAGACAGGCAGGCACTCGCTAACGAACCTCAACACACATGGTAGGTATTCACTCCCTTTTCAGGAGAAGTTTAGTTCAGGTATTTGCAGCCCCCCGGGGAGTGCCCAGTGCCCAATTCCAGCACCAGGAATGTCCCATTGCCGAACACCTTTTGGAATTTCTTTGAAGGGTGTTAGGAAGCATTCAAAAAAACTTGTGCCTTACTTCTCCACACATTGTCAGAAATAAATGAGGTTTCTTTAACAGCATGAGAGTGATATTTCACTCAAGATCTTCAGAAAAATTGCTATCAGCAGAAACTGCAGTCGTAAGGTCACAGCAATTAGAAATAATTTCAATTATATTTCTTAAGGCTATCGTGTTTCTTTTGTGACGTTACCCTAATAACCTTTAAAGAAATGACACATTTGAAAAAAAAAAGAAAAAAGAAAAAAGAATAGCTTGAGGAGAGGAACAGTGGCCACAGATTTATGTAATATTTATGGATCTAGTTCTCAAAATAGAGGAACTGGAAAAATTAATACATTCTCTGCCTGAGGTTTTTCATCAGTAATAATACATCATGTTTAATAATACTAGCCCAATACTACAATAAAATTCAAGTCCTGTTTGCAACAGGTTTTTTTGGCAGCTTTGGACGAGTATCTCCTTCAAAGGCAGAAGTATTCTACAGCACTTAAATTCCTGGCAAAGCTCAGCAGGGACAGGAGCAGTATCTTTGGAAACATTTCCTGTGCTCCTCGGTTTAAGCAGAGGCAGGTCTGAATACCAGCTCTCTGTTCCATACACGGACACAAAAAAAAGGAGGTAAAGCCAGGTTCCACAAGTCCATTTTGGCCTCAAATTCTCCTTGAATTACTGACTGCCATCCATTACCTGAACACATTTGTGGTCTAGCTCTAAGTGATCACATTGCTGCCAGCAGGATGCCCAGAGCCATCATTCAAAAGAGCAGAGCACTGTTTACAAATAAAAGCTGAGGGTGCTGCCATTACATTCACCTCAAAAGGGTCTGAGGAAGGAAAAATCACTTAACAAGGATACAGAACTCAGCAATGAGGAATGCTGACAAAATTGACAATATTACTTTGGGCAACAAAAAGAGGTTCATCATCTTTCAGCATGTCTAAGGCTTGAAGCACATAGAGAGAAAGGCAGAAATATTTCATAACTGTTTTACACATGCGTTTGCTTTCAGCTGGAAATGGCCAGAGGAACTGAAACAGCCACTCCTTCCAGTAATGCATATTTTTGCTGTCTAATATACATCAGTGTAAATGATAACTATAGTCAAATAAACTGCTGAAACATAAAACAATTCAGGCATGGAAATGGAAGTTTTGCCTCTATCAAAGACATTGGGGAGTCTCACCTGAAAATAAATGTGTATTTGCATAGAGGGGAATGTCATGCCAAAATATGGCTTATATTTCTTGAGCATCATTTCAAGTCTAACATGAAACAACAACAGAAGCTCAAAAGTCTCCAGTTCCAGGATCTTCTCATTTCCTTAATACTTGACTTAATACTGTGACTATCAGATCATGTTCTTATATTCATTTGCCTAGAGAAAAATGCATCGTTTTTTTCAATACTGTCAGCATGGTACTTTAACAGTTTGGACATCTGTTTTCCCTGGGTATCTTATGCATTCTGTGATTTTTTTTTTTTTAAGGTTGGATTATTTCATTGTTCTTAATGATCCTCTACAGGAATTAAAGTGCAGTATTATTATTATTGTCCTTGTGTCCCTTAAAACCACAAATCTGTAGCATTGAGTTTTTTTGAAAGCATTGTTTTTACTACCTTATAGCAAAAAGAAGTTTTGTCCTTTCTTGTAGAGGGAGAAGAGCTGTATTACTTTTGTAATTCAGGAAATTAAGTGAATTCTACTTTCTTCATCATTTGTAGAGGGTACAGAAGTGTCAAAAATGAACTTCAAGGTCACAGCCTGCAGCGACACTGTTAGTTCAGCTGCCATCAGGAGATGTTCCCATTCAGAGGCATAGCAATTTCACCTCTGGATTATCTCTCTCACATCAGCATCAGAAGTCTTAACTTCTCTGTGCCTCAATTTTCTCACCTACAAAACTGTGGCAAATGGCACTGATGGCTGCCAATTCTTAACTGTTCAGAACACCTTGTCAATTGTGCAGAGCAAAAAAGTATATTTTGAGATCACAGAAATCCCAGCACATCCAAAGGCACCAGGGGTAAAATCCTTTTGATTTCAATTGTAATTTTTCATGTTTGATGAAATAAGGATGATGCACAAAAGCTTCTTGTCTGTTGAAGCTGACAGTGACTCTGTATCTGCTCAAATTTCACCTAGAGATGAAATAACTTCGATTTTGGTGAAGTATTTTAACCTTAATAAGAATGTGCTGGGTCTAGTATTAAGTGGGAACCATTTCACAACCAGAACTATTAAGAGAGTTCATACTTAAAACCATTCTCCAGTGTTGAAATCCTCTTAAAGTGCAATAGGAAAAACCCAAACATTTTGTGTTAACATAAAGTTAATTTAAGACTGATATGTGAAAATTATTCCACATGCTTGATTTTCATTTACTGTTCCCTAAACAACTTCTGCTGTCCTCAGCTATGAGGCCCACCTTTGTCTTGACCCCTGCAAGTCACCTGGCATAAAGAAAGAGGTTACCACTTGGATTCTCCAGGTGTGTTTGATTTTAAATTTCTTTGGCTAAACTCTCATTATTATAGTGGTTGTCACAGTAATTCTGTGACGGAATAGAAAGAGAATGGTTTGTGTGGGAAGGGATCCTAAAGCCCCTCTCATTACAACCCCCCTGCCATGGGCAGGGACACCTTCCACTAGACCAGATTGCTCAAAACATGAAAAATTTTTAAGTCTGTTTTTTCTGATTTTAAACAGGTCAAATCCAAGGACTTTCATGGCTACTGTTAATTTTACATGTAATTTACTACAATGTGTATTTAGATTTCAGCATATTATGTAGCCTTTCTGAATGCACATGTTCCAACCTCAAGGTTTTGTAGGTAGAATTCAAGGAAATATGACCTTTAAGACAAACAAAAGAACCTAAGTTCCTCAACAGCTAAACCCAACTCTTAAACAGAAAGCTTCATGGAAGCTGAAAGTGAATATAAAGCTTCTTTTAAGTTAAAGGTCAACACCAAGAATTTGCTCAGAAGTAAAATTAAAATTCAGCAAGTGCAACGATTTTCTATAGATTCCTAACTTGGCAAGCTGTTTAATGCTAAAAAGGAAAAAGAATGAAGAGAACATATCTTTGTGCCTGAATTTCCACTGAGTAAATAAGCAAATGATTTATTGAGCTCTGCCTTCTTCATAGATCCTGGAATATCTATGAGCAATGTTTGATCTCTATGAAGAAATCCATTTGAAATAGCCAAAGATATGGAGAATGGGAGAAATGGTGATTGTAGGACAACCAGAATGCTGGAAGAAATATGGTCATACTGTTGGCACTGCGTGTGTCACTTATGTGACAAGTATGAGTAACTGGGAAAAAGATTTTGAAATTAAAGGGTTAGGTAAGCTCAGAGGAACAAGGCTTAATTCCCAGTCCTTTCCAACACTCCAGTTTCTCTGCTGCCAACAGTTGCCATCATGTTTTTCTAAGCCTTTCACAAAATGCATGAATACAACCTTGTAAAATAAAGTTATGGTTTGTGACATGCAAGTGCAACACTACAAGCCAGTAAAGAATGACAACTTGATTTATGGTAGCTAACTTCAGAAATATTTTTTTGTATTGGGGAATACATATAAAATCTTATGCACTTCATTTTTCATGATTCATATGTACCCCAAAATGCCCAAATTAATCTTAGGCATTGTTATTCCAACATCCTGTAAGAAGAATGCATCCTGCATAAGATCGGTTATTGCATAACAAGCATTGCAAAGAACTTGCTGTATCTCCCTAAGAAAAGGAGGGGAAAAGAAGTGGCTTTGGTTAACACAGACTAAACCAAATTAAGCATATTTAAGAAATGTGATGTTAATCTAAGATTTAAAACTATTATGATTGCTCCAATTGCACTCAAATAGGTGTAGGTGAAAGCAGAGATATTTTAGTTTATGGAAAAGTAAAGCGTTATGTATTTGTGATTATACAAAACTGTCCTGTACACACTGCGTGCTCTCCCTGTTTCTCCTGAGCAGTGTCAGACCTGTTTGAATGCACTGAGCCCCTGCAGAGCTGATCTCATCAGGAGTGAGCAGTCTGCAGAAAACCTCTCCTGGGCCAGGCTCTGGCTCTGCTGGCTCCGAGGGGCTCAGCCTGACTCCCCCTCCCTGTCTGAGCTGCCAGGGCTGGCCCTGCCCTGAAAGGAGGAGCTCTGCAAAGCAGCTGAGAATGAGGCAGAGCAGGAACCTGACCCCATTTCCCCAATTCCTTGGGGTGCCCTGGGGCCTTACTAGAGACTGGGAGAACGTGCTGTGTTCTCCTCGGCCCGGGACCCACCTATTAGCACTTCTATTCTATTATTGACAGACTGCTGCAAAATCTTTTCTGTTTCAGCAAAACAGCATAGCCATCATCAAACCCTATCAGGTGTTATTTTAATTATCTCTATTCCTGAGACTTCAGTTTCACCAAACACAGACATGCATTTCTCCCAGTCCTAGCAAAATTAGCAACTAAGGTGAATATATATAAGAATAAGAAGAGCAAGACCCCATTCCCATTTAATCCAAAAGAACTCCAATTTACATGCCTACAACAATTACATCTCCTTATAAAGCTGTTATATTTGCGATGTTGAAATAAAGCAAAATATAGCTTATATTTCAATAATTAATCTTCTGAGCAGTATATCTTTTTTAAATGGTCACTTACACGAGGATAATCTTCATATTATATCAAACAGGTTATTTGGTTAGAGAATAGGGTTTTAAGCAATCCTGATCTGTTCCTCATATACATTTTTATGCAGTATTCTTAAAATAATTTTTTTGCATCATACAAATTTCTGAAGCATTCTCTGTAAGTCACCTTTTTTTTAGAAAAAATAATTTTGGAGAGGTAACTTCAGCAAATTGGGACTTGCAATGATTCTTAGCACAAATTTCAGGACTAAAACTAACTGAAACAGTGGTTATTCATGTAGTCTGAAAGGGGTTGCTAAGATGCATATTTTTACCTCTGTGAAGCACTGCAGGCTTTTACAGAAGTCAATTCAGACACCACCAAAGCTGTGCTGCATCTCTGGCTGAATCAGGAGATCAGGAAAGTACTGATACTCTACTAAACTGCCTTCCACTCCTTAAAAGGTCGAGGTTAATAGTGCTTCCCACAGCTGCCTGTGCAGTGCCACCACTCACTTCAGCTCCTCTGCAAGACAGGGATCACTCAGTCTGTCAGCATTTTGTGCAAAATTGAAATGCCTCATCTTCCTGATACCTCAATTTGCACATTCAGCTGAGTAACAAATTATTTTGTACTGAAAATACATTTTATATACAACTTTAATTTTAAAAGATGCTGTGGAGATAATGCTGACAGCAATATCCTGTTGTTATTTTATTAAGCAAAACAGGAGATGGCAACATGGTTCCTTATGGCATGATCAGCATTTGGATAATTCTGTAATTATCCCAAGACTCATTTTTCTTTCCTTTGCCCTGCAAAGACAAAACATGCAGCTCCCAGACAGGGAAAATGAGGTAGAGCTGCAAATTGCAGCACACAGTTCTGGAAGTACATGGCTTACTGTCCTTATATTGCTTTTACAAAAAAAGAAAAGAATCAAAAAATAAAAGCATGAGTGGCATGAATGAGGAAGGGTTGTCAGTAATGCCCAAAGTATTTCAATCTCACAGAAAAATTTTGTGGTCTTATATCCACATTTCCTCAGATGTACTCTGCTAAGAAAGTGGATAGTTCCCTCCTAAGGAAACAATTATCCCCTAACATGCTTAAATAAAGTTAGCTTTCTAAAGTTATTCTCTGAAATAGCTGATATTAACCTGTCAGCATCAAGATAAATGGGTCTGATCTTATCCAATACACTCATTCTTTTGTTCCTATTAATTTCCATCTAGCCAAGCTACAAGGTTACAGAAAATCTATTTTTGGATACTTTTCAGTATTGACTAGGAATTATTCTGAAATGTATAACAGAATGGGAAATCAGTCGCCAAATCGTAAGCTTACTTTTATCTTGGCACATCAGTGTTAAGGTAGGTGATTTTCAGGTTCTTGTCTGCTGTATTTTCCAAGACCTGATACATTATTGAATTAATTATTCTGGATTCCTGGTGGTACCAGCAGGTACATGGTAATACCTGCTCAGCCAGAGATCAGATCATAAACCCAGAGCTGTTATTACATTTAGACAAGAAACATCCAATTTTTTCTGACTTTATCAGATAGTCTCTATTACCACAAATAGAAGAATAACTTGGCTCAGAGAGAGAACGGCAAGGAGCTGTGACAGGGGAGGTTTAGGCTGGATATTGGGAAAACGTTCTTTCCCCAGAGGGGGATTACCTGTTCAATTGTCTGGTCAATCACCTCTGGACACTGCCTAATATCTTAACACTTTTTTTTAGCGTGATACCCCAAACTGCACACAGGACTGGAGGTGAGGCTGTATGTCCTGGAATACACCACACATTTTTAATGACTGTCCTCTGGTCAGCCATCACATCTCTAGAAGAGATGTTGTTTATATTAAGAACTTACTAAGGAAGAGAAGAAACACCCGGCCTTTATTTAGCTACTACAAAGGCAACATTCCGTATGAAAAGTACAATCAAGCTGCTTTATTTATTTCAGATTATGAGGAGAAGCAATGGAATAATGCAGCAGCCCAGGAGAGGCGAAGGCATCCCGCTGCTGCGGGGACAAACAGGCTCTGCCTGGCCCGGGGAGCGGAGCCTGGGCTGCTCTGTGGCTGGTTTGTGGCAGGTTATCTCGGGGCCCCGGGCTGCCCCAGCCCGGCGTGGTGCTGCAGGAATTACCCTGGCAGGGCAGCAGCACTGCCGGCCTCGGCTCGAGCCCCGGCGGATTTCTGTTCCAGGGCTCGGGGCAGCAGCTCCCTGGCACTGCGGGGCGCTGGGCAGCTTGGGGCTCGCTCCCTTAGCCGTACCGCGGCCTTCCTAGACAAGCGCATCCTACCTGAGAACTTCTGGAAACACCACAGATCCAAGGGTGTCGAGAATACCTGAATATTATTTGTGCAGTAGGGAAATTTCTATTTACTATAGGTGTATGTTTGAGTCTGTCAGCAGGTATGGTCAGCAGTATATCTTCTCTATCGCTGACTATAATTCATATGAAATATAAAGTGTAACTTTCATTATAGAAGTTATCAAAACTCAAATAAATCACTTCAAAACGTTTTTGCCTTCCAGCATGGTTTTGATGAACACACTTTGTCCTGGAAGGCAAATAAAATGACAAAAATCTATACACCAGAGAATTTCTATATAAGGTTATTTTTTTTTTTTCCACACTGAGGCATTAAGTCTAGGTTTTCAATTGATTTCATCTTGTTATTGAATGCAAAAGTATTTCAGCTCTGGGGACTAATCTAAAAATTTTAAGTAATTAGAGCTTTACATTTTGATTGGCAGAACACCCTACATTTAGCAAATACTGACAAGCAGCACTTTGGCTCAGGAAGTCAAACAGTAACTGAACATCAGTTTTAAAGAGCACCACTCAAACACATTTATCCCAGCTCTGTAACATGACTGGAATAATCTCTGAAATTTCAGTGTCTGAAGGAAATCTGCACTACAAATACAGAAATGGAAGGACTACATTCTCTGACACATGTGTTGATCTTTGTGTGGAAAAGGCAGTTACTGACTTGAGGAATGAAGCAGATCTTTTGAATTTTGTTAGGGGTTAAAGCCATGCAACAAGTCCACTGATGGCTTTGCTTTGGGAAGGATCAGATTGAGAATGCAATAACACAAAGTCAACAATGGCAAAGCTATCCAGAACAGAGAAAAAATAAACTTCTCACAGGAAGGCAGGTTAGCCTTTCACAAAGTTTTAGACTTTCTGAACACTAGTCAATCTGATTTCAGAAGAAAAGTTTTTTAAAGGAGAAAAGATAACTCCATTTGTTTCCCTGCCTCCTTTTTCACCTCTCATACTTCTCTGCTCTCCTATCCTCTCTTTTTGCAGACTTAACTTTTGCTCAGCAGTTACACCTACACAGTGTTATTATAAAATACTTTAAACCATAGTAGTTATAAAATACTTTAAATCATAGTAGTTTCTGTCCCCCACAGTAAATAGTTCCTCACACTATTTAATGAAGGATAACAATAGGGAACAAGAATCTTAAATATTAAGCATTTACTTTAAACATTAAACAATTTAGTTCTCCTCTGAATGTTTAACACTTACACCAATTTTATAAAAAGTGAAAATGAATAAGGAAAAACTTTTAGTATGAAAAATATATATCCCTTAAGCAGGAGAAAGAAACTGGAAGCAGGACATAAGGGACACTCCACATTACAAATATTTCAGATCACATCTGTAGAAGAAAAAACCACCATGTGATTTTTCCTGTCATCAGGTAAACATGATCTCTGATACCAATCTTGGTAAAGAATTAGAAGTTTAAGCTCGTTTGACAAAAATGCCTCAGTGACACTGAAAATTGTAGCACTAAGTATTTCTGTCCATCCTGTGAGCCCATCCCTGTTTCCATGAGCCAGCAGGAGCCCAAACTGGGCCATTTCTGAGTCAGAGCCCAGCAGCTGAAGAAGTGACAGTCACCATTACTTAGAGCCACCTGGGAGCAGGAAACTTCTTCATTACTAGTTTCACTTGTCTGAACCATAGAAAGCTCATTATCCTGAAAGCTGCACTTTTATGTTATCCTGTAGGCAAAGTCAATACCAGGAGAATTCTCGCACACACTACACTGATTAATATTTGATCTATGATAATTGTAATCAGCAAAAATTCTGGGTTTTTTTCTGTGAAACATGAACCCTCATTTGCATTGCTTTTCCCCACCTTCTCAGTAAGAGAGAAATGACATTTTAATAGAATTTTATACTCACTGAATTAAAATGTTGAAGGTAATATTCAATGAGACATAATCCTGCTAGTCACACTCCCTTGATCTTAATTATAATCTCAGAATTTTTTTTAAATTACTTTCATGTTATTAGAAACTTTTCTGAAGGCTGGGGTATACCAGGAAGTAAACAAACAAGCAAAGAAACCCATACATGTCCTGCTCCTAGGCTGGGGGACTGCAAGTCTAAAAGTGAGCAAGCAGCTTTCACCAGTTTTAATGTACTGACAGAAGTACTACTGTCACTTATTTGGGAATAAATCAGAAAGTATTGACACCAGCAGTCAGGTCACCGAAATTCCCTTCTTTCTTAATGCTTATTAAATTTTTTGGCCACTGGAACAGTCTCTGGAGACAGATACCTCATTTTTATGAGAGTACCACTACATGCAGCTGGAAGATGAAAACCCTGGGATCTACTTTGCAGTTCACTTCACCCCAGCTGCTGAATTTTTCATTTCAAGCAATTAAGAAAAAAGATGATAAGTGGAATGTTGTTTAAGATTTCAAAGACCAGAAAACAACTCACAAATTGCTTTACACAGGTAACACAAATCTTGGAATAAGAAGTGAAGTATAATGTTCAAATAAATATCTCAAACATTTCGAATTTATTTCAGCTCAGAAATGAAGCCACATTATCAAGGACCATTCAAGGCAGTTAGAAAGAAATGTGTAGTGCTAACAAATTATAGAATTTTTTTTAAATTACATATCCTATTTTCCTACTATATAGGCATACCAAGAGTCTTTCAAAGCAATATATATGCAATACTGAAATGCTTTTACTCTGTCTGTCACTTCAGTTTAAAAGGATAAAAATTTATTTCCTTAATCTCTTAATACAGGCTTGTGTATTTCTTTTTTTTTTTAACCTAAATTAATTTCAGCAAATTATGTGATTATAGCTATTTCCAAATTCTTTTCTGAACCAACAGATGTTCTTAAAACAAGGAAAACAAGAAGAGACAGCAGGTAAAAGAAAAAGAATATTATTTTGGAGAAGGTAGGGATTCTGAAAGAACCATTTCAGAAGCCCAAATCTGCAGACCAGACAACACAAGAGGAAATTCAGAGCATCTGTGAAATTACAAACAGAAATGAGATATTTGATAGTAAAACAAACAACTAAACAAAGACAAACTGAAAAATCACCAGTGTTTTAAATTTAAGAATAGCTGAGGAAGACTCTTTAAAAACACCAAAAATCTTATTTGAAATATAATTTTGAGAAGACAATAGCTCTGTCCAGGAACAATAATAAAAAACACAGATATTTTCAGTCTGGCAACCAACCGAAAGCCTGAGAAACCATATTCTCTTTCTGGAAAATACTGACAGGAGGCTGGATGAGAGCCAGAGGAACATGACACACTTGTCTGTGGTTTTCCTCTGCCTGAATGACTTTTTCATTGGTGCTATTGCACAGGCTATGGACTGGATTGAACCCTTAATCCCCACAGTCATCCACATTTTATGGTCTTTGCCCATGAGCTGCTCTTTTCCCATGTATTCCAAAGCTTTTGTGCTGTCTGGAACATCCTCACCAGGATACCAACTGAACAGGAGCAGCAGCTCTGTCACATCAATCAGAAAGAGCTCCCCTGCCCCAGAGTGCAGCTTCCAGTATTCAGGGCTTTGAAAAGCTTTCAATAGATCATTTTCCTCTTTCTTTGCCTCAGAAAAAGTAAGGAAATGATGGAGAAGTTGATATGCAATAATCATTTGTCTACTGAACCCACGCTTTTCCCCTTTGAGAATGAGAGCTGTGTTATGTTTAAATCAGTACACTGAGATTACTGTTAGATATATGTGCATGACTCAAAAAACCATTGAAAAATACTATTATGCCATGGTTATTATGAAAATACTCTATAATTATGCACACATTAAGTTACATTGGTTCAGATGAAGAACTGAAGCTTGTTCTACCTCAGATCTCTCTGAAGTTCATTTTCTGCAGCTTGTACGTGATGAACATTCATCCATTTTCAACCAACCATCAACTAGTGCAATTATTTTTGCATGCTCATTAATCATATAGCATAATGAAATAATTTATTCCTAAGCAGATCATGAAAAATGAGGTGTTTATAGTGATGTTCTCTGTTAAAGAGCAGCAGCTGACACAGTATTTGAAGTTGTTATTAGTGCTGACCCCTATGCAATATATACATATTGCCTGTCACATGCTCAGTTATGGTATTTGAGAGATTTATCTGTTCAGGAGAGATGGGATAGTAAATAACCTTTTTTTCCCCCCCAGATCTATATATTTAGCAGCTAGAGCATCACTGTACCAATGATTGCTACCTCAGGACTATTCACTATGGAATATCAAGATTTTCACCTAGTTAAAAATAGGAGGAAGCATTAAATATGTAATGGGCAATATCAATTGAGGTAGTTAGAACAAAAGGTGACTTCTGAACAGTAGCTATGACTATTAGCTGCACTGGATTAATGTCACTGCCTTTGCTTTTCAATGCTCTTGTCATCCAGCATAAATGGAAATTGATGGCAACTATTAGTCTATTTGTGCACACTTTCTGTGGTTGGGTACCTTTCTGCTTGAAAATGTTGTTGCATAAAAAGATGACATTCATCAGCTACATGGTTAATTGGTTCAAATCATATGTTGATGAAAGTATCAGTGTAGTGCTACTGACTTAAAACATAACAGCATAAGATATTCTGGATCACCAACCTCTGCAATCACAGTCCTCGCTGTAAATGACATTGCATCCAGGCAGTGCTCGACCATACATCACATACAAGAGACCAAAACCCTCAAAATATGTCATGTGCTTCAGAAATGGGAAAGGAAGAGATATTGCCAGTGTCCTGTATTTCTTAAAGCTGAGTATCTCAAGAGGAGTTTGTATTTTCACATTGTAATCCTCTATCCACTGTCCCTAACCAGAAAGCAAAATTAGTATCAAATTATGAACTGCCAAATAGAAAAGACAATTATTATGTGAAATATCAGGCCTCTCCAAAGAGGATTTACAAACATTACAGAGTTTCTATCCCATGTAGGGATCTAATGGATGCCCAAATGCTGAGAAGCCAATGATTTAATTTAGTAGAATATATAAAATCTGGGTCTTTAAGGGATGAGTAGGACTCAGGGAATTTTTGGATTAAATAATGTAAAGAGATCATTATAAATTGTCAAATTCCTGTAGAGCCAAAAACAAAGTGGCAGTATTCAAAGGAAAACTGGCAAAAGCCTTTCTGTCAGCAGTTAGGCAGCATTACACACGTTCTCTATTTTGAATTAGTTAAAAATACTTACAGCCTTGTTTACATGCACATGAGAACTTAAAATATTATTAGCAGTGGTTTCCTACTGTCTTTGGTATATAACTCAATCTAATTTATTTCATAAGGTGAACTTTTTTAAGCTCTGCTTACTGGGTCATAAATTGATCATGGCATTTCACATCTTTGTGATGAGTTTGAAATATTGTTCTTCTCTTCCCACACAGCTTTTTAATAAAATGCTGCCAGTTTGATGACCTTCCCCTCTTCAAGGTTAATGGTTTGCTACCTACAAATTACTTTTAATAATACAACTTGGGTTAAGAACTCCAAAATAGTCTTCTGTTGGCTCTCCCTTCAATTTGTTTTAGGCTCAGAGAAAAGCAGATTTCACAATAGCAAAAAGGGCCACAGAAATGAAAAGAGATAATGTTGGCTTTAGAAACTTGCCTTTTTGTTCTATAAGAAGAGAGAAAATTGCTGTAGCAGAGTGATACAGGGAAACAAGTGCTGTCATGCTATGTAGAAAACCTAAAAGCCTCTGAGACTGCAATTTACCACAGCCCTGACTCCTTTTTCTTGCATACAGAGCCTCTTGGCTAAAGATATTCAGAGACAATAGTTAGTGACATTGCATAATTGTAAAGGTTTATAAAGATGTTAATAGTCAGAAAATTTATAATTTGCAGGCTTTTTTATCTTTATGGAACATCTGTTATTTAAGAGCCAACTGCATAATAAACCATGTCCTAGCATTTCCTAATCCTGTCACAGTTTAAGAAGTTAAAAAGAGATGAAATTAAATTTGATCTTGGGAGGTAGCAGAAATTTTTGCATCCCAGGGAGGGCAGTAAAGCAGAAGGTGTTCAGTACCACCTGGCAGTTTTAAGATCCTTCACTAATATATCACATAATGCTTTACCAGCTGGCCCTTCCCACCCCTTAAACTTGGAGAGGGAATTCTGCAGACAGCAATGACAAGATTCCAGTAGCACATTATAACTAAATATCCAGGAAATACACATTTGCTTTCAAGGTCTGGGAGCCATTTGAGTATCTGCACTGCTGAAAAATGCAACTCTGCCACTTCAACTGCAATTTCAGTCATAAAAAAAGGGTGTAAGTCTTTTATTCTGTCTGATTGTTTTTTCTAGAGATCATTTACATGAAGCCATTTATAAAGGAATAGAAAATCATGCAGTAATGAAGCACGTGTTTGTGGTACCCTTGCACACAGAGTATTGCAAACTGGTTAATTTTTCAATTTTGAATAAAGCATCTATTCCACTTCTTTTATTTTGAAGGCCTTTTGAATGAAAACTGGCAGCATCCTGCAGAATAACACCCTGAAATGACTCTTCCACTTTATAAACAAGATAAGAGGCCAGATTTTTGCTTAAAATTAAGTAATAGCAGTTCTATAATTGCCATTCAGAAGCTACTGAAATTATGTCAACTTATTCTAACAGGCAGTAAGCCCAACCTTTTTTTTATTGTTGTTGGAAAAGGGTTGAAAATTTATCTCTTTCACAAATACTCTCCATACATCTCACTCACATTTAATTACTTCAGCAGCTCATTAGACTGTGCATCAGAGCACTATATTAAATTTACTTTTAGTTTCATTCTAAAAAGAGTTAGTCAATAGCTATGAAGTACTGATTCTTTGTCTACAGAGACCATTATTAAAATCTTTACTTACAGCCAGTTGTGCAATGACTTCAAGCCATTTAAGTCCAATTTTATTCAACACTTAAAAATATTTTTAAATTTATACCCTTTTAAAGGAAAAAAAACCCCATATTTTATGAATTTCAAGGGGGTTGCTATTCCTCTCTCTTAACATTCTCTTTTTTATTTACATTTAATTTCCTTTTTTTACTAGTGCTCTGTGACTGTACATTTAAAACAAGAAAATCACACTCCACCCCACCCCCACACGTTATTTGCAAGAAAATGACAACTGTAGCATCTTAACTCCAGTAAATAAAAACTCGGCTCCTGTAATGTTTTGCTGAAGTACTTGATTTACTTTGTGCAAGCTTTGTTCTCACGATTACTTAAGCTACTTACAGCAACAACATCCAGGGCTCCTCTAGCACTGGCCTGGAATATTGGTCTGGTTTTCAACTTGGAAAAGTCTGAGACCACTGCGAGCACATCAAGGTTAGAGCAAAACATTGGCAAAATCAGCAAAGATTTGAGTAATGGCACCATAGCAAACAAATTTTCCCAAAGGGGCACTCGGCTTCCCTTTGTGTCCAGTGAAAAGACTTGCAAAGAAACAAAGTCAGAAACATCTTTAAGTGACTCTACATCTTGAAAAATTTGCCTTGTTGAGAGGTCCCCGGCTGGGGACTCCGTTCCTAATGCAAAACTGTAAAGCGTTCAGGTTTTCTAACAGGGTTAAGGCATGGCACTTTCAAGCTGTCCTGCTTAAGTAAAACATGCACAGAATTAAGCAAAATTTCCAGAAGTGATAAATCTGATAGTGGTACCCTAAAATATCAGTTTAAAAGCATCAGTGACCTATTATGAAATAGATGGTGTTAAAAGAGTCAAACCTTCTAGAGCTGGGTGCTGCAGCACTGCCATCAGAGGAAATCAGTCAAACTATCAATCCTTTTACCACTATGTAAAATTTATTTTAGTTAAAACCCCAAGCCTTTCATTATCTAAATTAAAAGTGTACTGTGTTTGTTGGGTTTGGAGATTAGCTTGCTGTTACACTCTGTAGTCTTACTTTGATGTCTCGGGATTAATATTCATGAAGCTTCAGACTATTAACTACACATGTACAACATCTAACAAGAAATGTATCTCACAGAGTCCAATTATTGTACAATGCTGTTAGTTCTGATTTTATCTTTCATTTTTTCTGTGGATTCTCATGGAGTTTTCATAAAACCCATGTTTTAAGGTTGGTTGTGGCAGGTTTATTGTATCAATGGATCTAGCTAAAATTTGGACTTTCAAAACCAAAGGATATCTTTCAATTTCTTTCTCATTTTTACTAGTTTTATATGCATGAAAACTTTCAACTTCAGTTGCCCAGAACATCTGAACTTTCAGCAAAATCAGAAATCAACAGGAAATGTTCACACCTTAATCAATTCAACCCAGAGAGTGGCAGGGCACTTTGCACACCATTGGTCAGCACCGACTCTTGTCCCTTTGCCCCTTTCCAAGGTCTCACAGACATGAAACCTTTGTAAGCTCTGGGCCCCACAGGTGGTCAGAAACACAAAAACCTCTAAGCTGCTACTTTTTTGGAATTCCAGGTAAGACTCAAGCCCAAAAGCCATGGAACACTTGTGTGGTCCTTTCCCCACAGGGACTGCTGTGCAGGAGCACTTCCCACCTAAGCCTCTGCCACGATGCTGCTAAAAAGTTTCCACTTTTCCCTCAGAGCAGGGGAGGAAGCCATAAACTACATAGCAGTAGTAACGAAAAGCAATAACAAAAGGAAATGTCAGAATTTGAATTGCAAATTATACATGAGCCTTGACTGCTAAAACTAAATCCAAATTTGAACAGTAAAGGTCTGAAGCTGCTCTGCTGGGGATAGAGGTTGCTTCTACTCATCCCTTTAACAATCTACTGGGCATTCCAGATAGACTATGACAGCAACTCTCAAAGTTCACGAGATTCAGGTGAAATATTTATTATTCCAATAGAGAGTATATCTCAAACTTCTCCCTATGTAATAGAGATTTATTTTTCTGATAGGGTTGTTGTACAGTAATACAACTTTCTAAAACATAATTTCTAATTATGTTGGACTAATTTCTTCTGAAACCAAAAGATATTTCAGACCCTACTATATAAGCCCTAATTCCCACTTAAATCTCTGGATTTAGAAAAGTTCAGAATTAATATTTTGACATTATTTACAGCAAGCAAACCTGCAACAATACAGAACAGTTGAAATATGTATTGAGGACACTGAAACCCAGTAGCATCATCTTCAATTAAATAAAATTTAAATAATAAGCTTCTTAATTTGGAGCTTGCCCCATTAACCATGGGGAGAGTTGCAAATTTCTTCTTATCATCTGACTCGGTGAAAATAAATTCTCTGATGCAGTAGATTTGTTTGCATTATAAGGAACTGAAGTTTAAATTCTTGGTCTTCACTTAACAAGTGAAACACTTAGCAACAGGCTTTATAAGGGCTTAGACTAATGTATATACTACACTTAAAATGAGATTTTACCTTAATGGTGATTAATGGCTGATTTTCCTGTCTGACAATAGAAAGAGTATCTTGCCTAGGATTTTGGACTTGCACACCTGGAATCCTAAAACCAATTCAGTTCTATCTTTCAGTAAGTTTCAGGGTATACAGGAGCACTACTGAAAAGAACATTGACAAGTGACTGGCCACTGCCATGAGGTAATGAATGTTTCAGAGGACCAAGTGAGTTTCCTCATAGATTATCCCAGCTGGCTGCTCTGGGGAATGCAGTCTAATTTTCAAGTATTTGCATTTACATAATCAGCAGACTGCTGTGTATTTGGTGTGAGGTGACAAACAGGTTTGTGGTTCAAACATCCCACTCCCTCCTTTTGATGGATGAGAACTTGTAGGCCTCTCAAAAGTTTTCTTTGTCAGGAAAATAACAGTTTTACATTTCTCTCTGTTTTACTCAGTAAAGTTCTTCTTACCCTACAGCAACTCAAAAGAAATCCAACATGGATATTAACACAGAGAAAAGAAACAAAGACAAAATCCAGTCAGGTTTGAATTAGTTTATGAGAAGTCCTTTGCTGCATCTTATCACATTTGCATTTAAGATAAAATGTGTTTTCATTTCTTCTGTAAAGACTACAAAACAAATCTAAATCCCCCGTCCATATTAGAGAATTTGAACAGCATGTTGTAAGAAGCTTAGCTCTATGGACTTAATTATGTTTCTTTTAAAAAGCTGGAGGCAAGTTACCACAAACAAAAGTTTCTACCTGAACCAAAAATTGGTCTGTGAATAATTTAGCCGTCCTTTGTTGAACTCCTAACTAGGGCTTATATTCCTCTTTAACTGTGTGCATTTCTAAGAATCACTCAAAGCCAGGTGACATGCAGGCTCTTCCTGTACCTTTGTTCTTCCACCCAGCTGCTCTCTTAGTACCTTCTACCACACAGGGGATAGACAAGTCAGAAAACCGAGTGCTAATTTTGTAATAGTAAAGCATGCAGTACATGTTTAACATGCTAATCAATTTCCTGTCTCTGGGAAGGGTTCACTGCACTCATCCCTGTTCTCTGTAGTAGTTCAGTAATCTTGACAAATTCTCATCATGAAGAAATCTTCTATTTCACAAAGTTACCAGAGTTCTTTGGCTGCACACCACAAGGAAATCCATGCACCTAGTCACTGAGCAGCAGCAACACCACCTGGGATAAACAGCACCTCAATTACACTAGCAAACATCTCCACAGAGAAAAATATTTCCTATAAAAGAATACGTATATGGCTTTTTATCTGTTAGAAAACAAAGGAAGAAAAATGCATCTCATTAGCAGAAAGCACAGCAGTAGGTAGCTCTCACCCTTAGCTACCTGTAAAGAGCAGAAGCTGTCTGTGAAGTTGGTGTGCATCCTCCTCTGTTCAACGAGCAGCCCCACTGCACATCTCAGTATCCTTAAAACAAACTTAAATCTGTGATGCCTAGTGTATGTTCAGGAAAAAAGAAATCACAATGAATAGTGGTGGTGGCTGCTATGGTGAAGGTGAGGAAGTAGAAGCTGTTAATTCCAGATTATAACTGAGACACTCTGGGTTGTAGACAAACAGAAGGAAATAATTTTGCTCCTGCAGGGAAGCAGTAAAACTTTCTCAGGGACCACGAGGCTTGCACAGCTTTAAGTAATTTGCAAGGTGGTGCAGGGCTCTGCCTCACTCAAGGGTGTGTAATGGGACAAGGCACCGTGACACTGAGACACCACATACAAACCAGGGGTCAGGGTCAGTGCCACAGTGATCGTGCACAGCTGTGCAACGTGAACATGGAGACAACTGAATTCCTAAAGGCATTCACACAGGACTTTGGAGACATGAAAACCCACGCAGAAACAGCCCTCACCAGAAGAACTCAGAGTTCATGGCTAAAACAGCAAAGTGTTCCAGGTCAGAACACAGCTGACCTTCTGACCAAGCCATTTGTCAACTCCTGGTCCAGGACTAGGAGTTCTGACTTTCTACATGAGCACAAGCAATGTAGAGTTGACCCAAATATATTCCTTCATGTATTATTAACATTTTACAGCAAATTATAAGCTTCATTTGGTTGCTTATGCACCTGAATGCTCCTCAGCCTTCACCCTCATCTGACCTCTCCTAAATTCATTTTTTATATCTGAATTTGAAATTACAGACCCTATCTTGCTGTCCAAGCAAATAAAAAAGTAACTTTCTAACTTTGGTAGAAGAAAGAAGTTGTTTGTTCATTTCAGTAATAAAACTGAACAAACTTGCCTCCAGTAGGATACCTATGAGTAATTATATTCCATACATCTCAATTTTTTCCAGGTCTCAAGTAACCTCACAGTCACCATACCAATTTGTAGGCATGTTTAGGCTAAATCATCTCTAAACTTTGTGATTTCCTACTTATTATTTAGGGCACATGACGTGACCTGGGTATTTAATTTATGCCTCTCAGTTGCTGAGCCATTTTTCTACTTCAGCTCTGGCTTTTACTTTTAGCCAATAAATCTGGCTAATTTCAGTTCAAATTCAGTGAGAAGCCAAGCCACGTTACCCTGGAGGACAGCACAGGCCTTTCTGCCCACATTTCCTTGATGCTGTGTTTTTGAAGTATATGGGCACTGCAGACGCTCAGTGAATAAACAATAATTTGTAGTTCATTTTCAAAAGAATATAAAATATTGTTCTTTTATGCCCACTCCTAACATAATTTTTAATGACACCAAGTACTAAAATATTTCAAAGGATGCTTGCTGCAGCAGATATTCCTGTTGCCCACAACGCTATATAATTTTGCAGTAATTTACTACAGAAATCTCCTTTTGTTCAGACAGTGAGCTATTGCTGAAACACCAAAAGGATACAAACAGAAAATAATGTGCATTCCTTTGAAGGCATAAATAGGAAGCTTCCCTAACTTCCAGACTCGGAATTGACAGTAAGAAGCACAAAGATAAAAGAGACATGAAGATAGACGGTGTTTTTACAAAGCAACTCTGTTACAAGTACTGACAGTGTTGGTGTTTCTCCCAAGCACTAAGGTTCTGTATTTACTGTTGCATTTCATTTTATGGATTTTTCCCCACATTGAGTTCAAACGGAATAAACAGAAGTTTGAGTTATAGCATGTAACATGGTCAGAAAGGGACTTTATAGAATTAGATCAATTCTTGTTTCTTATCCACCTGGATTCATAAAACACTCATATTGACTCTGCTACTTTAATAGTTTTGTTTGGTTGCTCAGGCTTCACAATCTATTAGAAGCTAAAAGAAGAGCTTTTTATTAGAAAAATAGAAGTCACAGGACTTTCACAGTGCTGTTGTCTCTTCGTGGTTTTTTCTCTAAAGAATTTTTAGAAATTTTAGAATTTTTCAATCTTCTCTTTTTCCCTATATACACACATTAAATAAAACCCTCCACTGTAATTAAAAAAGCCCTGATTTCGCAGTCAGCAAAGTCAATGGAAATGCATGTCTCCATGTAGTTCCATAACAAAATAATCACATTTCCAATCAAAGCGTGGAAAAATGGACAAATTAGATGTGAGACAAGTGAAATGGAAAGGAAGTGAAAGGGTGGAGGGAATCCTACTCTAGATAGCTCCAAAGGGTTTCTTGTCAGACTTTCCTCTGAGTGATGCAGCAAAGGAACCATTGGTAGAAACTGATGCAGTGTTGTCGTCTAGAGGAAACAGACAAACAAGACAACTGACTATTCTGGAGCAGGAAAGGAATATTTTCAAGATGTTTCTAAAGAACTAATTATTCCTTAAATATTAGTATTAGATATTAGGAAATGCCATTAAGTATATAGCTGTATCCCTTAGATTCTTAGAATAATTTAGTAACTGTCTGCAGCTCTATTTTTCATAGAAACCTTAAGCAACAGTGGCTTGAAACACAGGTGAAGAGACAATTTCTCCCTTCTCTTGTTACTTGCAGGCCAAAATTAAGATGCTTGGATTACTTCCAGTCTGGCTCTCAATATGTATGAAGGAAGAAACAATGGTGCCTGTGATTTAATAAAAGTGATTATTTGTAATGGAAAGCTGTGACCCTTCTGTAATTCATCTAAATTAGATCTGCAAGTAAAAAGGAATTTTTTTTTTCCTTAGTCCTTCCATCCTGGCTGAGAACATCATGGTGCCAAGTGAGATACTGAGATAAGTCCAATATCTATAGTCTGAGCATCACTGAACACAAAGGTGTAACTGGAATTCTGACTTCATTCTCCGTGTCACACTCAGCAAACATTCCAGTAGGAGGGGAATGAGCTCCTATGAAGAAAATTTGTATATAATGTGTATACAGGCAGAATAAATAAACCAGTCAACAAAGCCTCAGGAACTGGGCACATAAATCACGTGGACTTTTAAGATTCCAGAAACTTTGTTGTGGTATTTTCATGCCCCCCAAAAAATTTAGAATTACAATAGCAATTGCAATGCACATTGGATCAAAGAATAAAAATTCCAGTTTCTGGGAAGCAAAAAAAAGGAAATTTCCCTTATGGGTCAAGAGCAGAGCCACTAACATTTTGAGACTACTACAGTACTCTTCTATATGTCAAGTAAACTAAAAATTATATGACCCTATTACTGCATTTTACAATAAAAAGACTGTTGATCAAAAGGTATTTAGCTAAGGAAATCTGAGCTTCCCAACAAACAATCAAACAAACAGCCCAAAAAAAAAAAACCAAAAAAGCTGCAGAAGATAATGTCACACCATTAAAAATAATAATAAAAAAAATTACAAATACCTTCTGCTCTGGAAATTTTAAATGGTCTTGAGACCAAAACAGGATTCTCACATGAATAGGATGCATCAGAAGGATGGTATGTGTTACCTGGATATAGCTTTAGTGATGCAAAATTCTGCTTAATAATGCTATTAATAATATAATTACTAAGCTATGCCTTCATTGGCAGCCTGGGTATAGCATTGCTTTTGAATTTTCTACTGTGCCTTAATTTCATGTCTCCTAAAATAGCAGGATTTTATATGACAAAGAATAAGTGATTCTGAGCCTTTCCTTGCTCAAGCTGCTGGCATTTCATGGACAGGTTCACTGTGAATTGTGGCCTGGGACTGTGTTTGAAACACACAAACAACCTGGACTGAGTTATAGGCTAACAAACCCATTTTCTTCAAGCAAATTATTCTTCTTTCGCTCTCATGTTGCATTGATGTTGACTCATAATGATTTTTCAAAAGATATCCAGGTTAATCAAATTATTTATTTAATTCAGTTCATGTGTTATGACTCTGAAAAGGTGACTTTCATCATCATTTTAAAATTACCACCTTAATATAAAAGTACTAAAAACCTGACTCGAAAAGAGCACAGTTATACTTCATTTTGAACCATTCTATTGAAAATACTGGTAAATTTCATCCCCAGAATACTGAATACAATAAAAAGTATAAACATGGTATTTTAAGTTTCCCCTGCAATTTCTACAGAAATACATTACACCTTCCAAAAGCACTCTGGATTACACCTCTCAGATTCTCAGAGATTTAAACACTCTAGCCCTTGTCACAGGTAGATCTTGTTAACTGCTGGTGAAAAATTGTCTCTTCTATCTTGATTCATCAGCTCCTGAGGTGTTTCTAGACAAGCAGAATCCCACAATTTTCTTACATATTTAAGAACCTTCTTATTCCTTTATCATCATTCTGTGTTTTGCTCAATGTCTCACTAGAGTAGTAAGTATTAAATATTACATTTTCTGCTCAGACCAATATTAAGATTCATAGCTTTTTTACTCTAATACTGATTGCCTTCACCTCCAACAAATTAGTAACTTAATATTAAACTCACACAACCATAGCAATGAAATTTAAAGGAAACACTGTATTATTCTGTGTCCTGGCACGGTTACATAGGCTGTCACTATGTTAAATGAAGGGAACTATCATCAATTGGCTCAAGAAATGTGTTAATATTTAAATTGAAAAGAACACAAAATATTAAAAAAAGGGTTTTGAGTTCTTGCTGAACACAGGAGCCAAAATATTTTGAATTATAGCCCATTTCCTTTGATATTTGTAAGCTGGAGGAAAGGAAGATATCTAATCCCAAATGGAAATAAGATGCATGCACCCTCAAGCCTGGACTTGTATCTATTTTTTTCACAACTAGTTTCAATAAATGGCAATGTGCTCCTCACACATCACAACAGCCAGCACCAGCTACTGCACGTAAAACTGGGGTCTTGGCCAAGAACCAGAACGCTGCTGGATGACAGAAATGTTTTTAATAAAACAGTGCCCACAAGCAAATTACCTTCCTCAATATTTGTGCATCAATGAAGCCACACAGACTGAAAAGAAAATTGTACTTGCCATGACTCCACGCTCCAAGTCAGCACAGGAACTGA
>QUSF01000066.1:1994665-2021060 GCA_003676055.1 Chloebia gouldiae | reverse complement strand
GGTTATTGGCAAGCACTGTAGGATATTGTGGATCACAGTAAGTGACAGGAGCGATTTCTTGGAATTTGTTCAGGGAAAGGCTGAGGCCATGCATTCTAAAAATCAATAAAGTTTGGAGCACCAGTAGGACATAATATGCTGTAATATGTGCAATCCACACACTATTGCACTTGATTAAAAAAGTGACTCCTGTTTTCTGGGAAGTCTTCTTGCTTACATCATTTGTATTATCACGCCAGACATCAGACACTTTTGATGTGTTGGCTTTTGTTGAGACTTTGTTTTTAAATTGTTTTGGGGTTGTCCTTTTTCTGACAGACTTTCTCTCCCCCATATAGAAATCCTGAAAAGAGTATCAAGCACAAAATGCAGCTTAATCTGCTGAGTCATGACAAAGCAATTTTACTAAATAGATAAAAGCACCCTTCACACAGTAATGTACTGATGAAGGTGGTGAATAAATACGCAGTGCAATTTGCTGGCTTCCTCTGTGTGCAATATATGAGGCCATAACTGCTTTGCTAAACTAACTGTGTCTCCTAAAAAGATTTCCAATATCAATTACAGCACTGACTGCATTGCTACTAAATAGAGTTCCCTGATGTGTTTCCTTGATTATATGTAAATATTTCCTAAATTTGACATGCTTCAAGCTCCATTTAAAATCTAGTGCAATAGGATATTTTGTCAAAATCATGCAAGGTAGAACATGACTACAAGGACCAACAGTCTAGGATTTATACCTTTTAGTTTGAAATGAAGGGAAAATAATTTATTATAGATAATGTCATTTAACAAAAAAACTAATAAGATACTTTGGGTTTATGCTATAGAAATTATGCCAGTCTTCTAAACTATTAAAAAAAAAAATCTGAAGTTTAGCTCATGTGATTCCCTAAAGCCTCAGAAATTATTCCAACAATAAATTAAGAAGTTTAAAGTGTGATGCATAATAACATGTTTTCTCATAACTCAATAAATTAGGCTGTTCAATTGACAGGAATTTCATATGTAAATTAATGATACATGGGGGAATATATTAATAATACCCTGAGTTATAAACTGCCCACCTCAAAATTTCTGGATTATTTTAAAGATGCAAAACTCTCATCTTGATGCAAAACAAACAGTAAACAAACAAAACCCTGCAAACAAACAAAACCCCTAACAAAACAAACAAAACCCCACAAACAAATAAAAACCCTAACAACACAAAAAAACCCCACCAAACAGATTAAAAAAAAAACCCACTTGAGATCAACCCTCTTTAATACCAAGGTCTCTTGGACATGCAAGGATCACTAAGATTAGACCACAGCTGAGGCTGAGGATTAGACCACAGCTTTGTTTTACTTGACCCTTTGCTCTCTGAGATTTCTCTTGCTGGCTCTTCTACTCATCTGTACCCTGTAAATTAACTTGATGTTCTGATTGAATTTTCATTAGCTGTGACAAGAATATTCCTTATTGTTGGCATTTGAGTCAGGCAGTGCTTATCACTCTATTTATGTCCTTCTGGAATTATTTCTTTCTTTGGACATTTAACATACCTCCTGTTTGGCACACTTAAAGGCTGAAAATCTTCCTTCAGTATTAATCTTGGGTCAGCAAGAAATGAAGGAAATTGCATGTTAAAAGTGATATGCATCTCACTGCTATAAATAGAAGAAACTGAAATAGGAAATAAAGATAACAAGTGACAGTGTAGGATATTTCTGTGTCTAAACAAAGAGATGTCTTCTGTACAGGAGTATATATTGATGCTCCTCAAACAAATATTGGGAATTTATTAGGCAAAGAAATTAGGGAGATTTCAAAACCAACAGAAAATGGCATGTCATTGTTCAGAAGAGAAGAGTTTTCTTGAGTGAAAAGAAGCAGGTTTTTTTGATGCATGGAAGGGATGGTATGCAGTAGGATTTCCTTATACACTGAATATTGTAGCTGTCTTATCTGGCTTTATGTAGCTTGTACATCTGTTTTCAGGTAGACATCTGAACTTGCATCTTGCAGCAGACAGCTAACTGACAGTAGAGATGTGCTCTTTCCTGATTCTAGATATTCTCACAAAAATGACACTGAGATGGGAGAAGTACATGTTTTTACTGACTAAAATTGTTACCTTGACCACTTTTTTCCACAATTAGAATTTATAATTGCTTTCTCACAGCACTCTGGTAAGAAGGATGACAGCAAATTAAAGGAAAGGAGAAGTCTAACACAACAACAAAAGTTTCCTTGGTTGTCCTCTGCATCTAGCAGTTTCTCTCTGTTTTCTGACGTGTGCAGTATAGAAAAAAGACAAAGAAATGAACTCATCAGAAAAGGCATCACACACCTGGAGCCTCAAAAGAAGATGCTGTATATTCCAATCCTGCAAGTACCAATCTTTAACACTTAGGCTACAGCTGCTGCCCAAATATTGCAGCTCTGCCCTCCCTGCAGAAGTGCAGATGGAACCTCACAAGCACCATAAAGGTATCACTGAGGTGGAAGAGGACACTTCTCTGGGGCAGGCAGCTGCTGCTCCCAGCCCTGCAGGGCAGAGGCTGACAGGTTTTGACAGAAGGGATAAGTAGCAGCCAAAGCCAGGTCAGAGCAGGAAGCTCCAGCACAGGAGAGATGTCTTCACAGCAGTCGTTCCACAGCCCCTGCCAGGAAACAATTAGCAAGATAGAACAGAGATCTCAAAATCCAGATATGGCTAGTAAATTATTCCAAGTCTGAATTAAAACCCCTCACATATACATAAACACTCAAAACTAGGATTTCCAAGCTTTGTTTTCATTAGCTGTACAGAAATGGTTAGACTTTCAAGATAAGCTAAATGCTTTTATGAAAAAACAAAGGCACTGAACAGTCTATCTGGTTTATTGCAATCCTAGATATAACATCTGCTGGAAAATTAAAAAAAAATCTAGAGCCATATATTTTGCTGTTAAGGAAAATAAAATTGCTTAATAGATATCACTAGCATACATTAATTCAGACCATCTGAGAATTAGGTCTCTAATTTGATTGTTTCCATCACCTTTATACTTTCAGTCCTCTACCAATTTTAATTAATTTGTCTCCTCTGGGCTCATTGGCTCAAAGCTCTTTGAATAAAGAATGGGAATAGGAACATGAAGAGGAAGCAGATTTTTTTTCTCTGAGCTCAGCCAGCTTTAACAATTTTAGCTAAAGAAGTCTTTCAGGGTACTGAGTACTCTCAATACAGTTATGTGTTTGGGTTTATTATCTGAATTCTGTAGTGTATTATGTTTCATACGGGTGTCCTGATGCCTATCTCAAACCTTGAATTAACCAAATTTTGTTTTCTCTCAGCAAACAGGGTAGGGGGGAAAACCCTCAAAGAATAAGTGCCAACTCAACAGAAACTGTGCAGAAATCTGTCTGAAGTCCCATTTTAAAAAAATGGAAACCTGTACAACTGTGCTCTGCAGAACAGAGTGCTCATTCTTTATGACATCTTACACAATCCATACTGCCTCAACACTCTTCACTTCAACTCTGACCTAGGCTCTCACTCAGTTACTCCTGACTCCTTGCCCCTCAGGCACAAAAACCTCTTAACTGAACACAGAGTGCATAATCTGAGTGGTCTGGGGATGGAAATGAAAACCTGAGTGCTGCTTTCATTCCAGGGCATAGTTTAGAGAGGTTTTCTCAGTGCAAGTCCTTATCATGTGCCTTCCCTATAATTCATCACATGTTCAGAAGCCAAAAAAATTATCCTGTAATCCAGTGGGAAAGGATCAAAGCTGATACTTTCTGCCTTTCTGCATTTGCTTCCAGAAGTCAAGGAGGATATATCTGTGATAAGAGTACAGAGGAAACGAGCACGCAATAACTCCGTACAGCTTTGAAGCAGGGATAATCACAGCAGAGCTAAGTTAACTGGATGCTGATTTCTTCTCCAAGGAAGATTTTTTGAACAGTGAGTAGTAGGAAGCTCTGCTTCCCACGTGGACCATCAGAGCAGCAGGACAATGCTCTGGGGCAGTGCTGAAAATGCTTTTCTGTATTTGTAGTTCTGCTGGTCAAGTTTCAGACTGTGCAGGCTGAGTAAAAAAGCTTCCTAATTCACCTTTGTGTGGTGAAAATTTGAGAGATTTTGATAAAATTAAATTTTGATGTATTGCTAATCAGTGGAGCAAAACTTGTGCTGCCAATATACATTTTTGTTACCAAGATGATGGCAGAACAGTTGCTGACACTCAGATTCCCAGGTGTAGCTCAGCTGAACTGTTAGAATATAGACATATCAAATTATATTTTATACATTTTAGAATATCACTTGCATATTGTACCATGTTATAGGCAGAAAGTTGAGCCACATTTCTAAATTCTTGTTATTTTCCAGCTCCTTTGTTACCTGTGTAGGGGTGTAGTCTGAGAAGCAGAAAACAAGGAGAATAGTGGAAGCACTGTTATGGTCCCCCCTTACAGCTGGGATGCCGTTATGATAAATCCTAAACAAACAAGATGAAATTACTGTCAGCAGCTCAGATCTCTAGCTGTTAAATTTCTCCCTCTTCACAGATCAGAATTTGAGAAAGTTCTGGACCATGAAAGATTTAACAATCAAGGCAGGAGGACCAAGGTAATTCTAAAGCCATTTTTGTATGCTTCACTCAGTGATAAAAGCAGATTCTCTATGCTTCTTTCTAGTTCTATAATATGCATTTTCTTTTCGATCCTTTCAGTATTCAGCTGTGGTAGAAAACAAGAAAATAAGCCCCAGGACATTACAAGGACATGCAACACCACTGTAATGGTGTGCTACAATTTTAATTGCAGGCAGTTCTTATTTGGAGCATTTTCTCCCATTTGGAAAATGTACTTCAGCAAGGAACAGGCCTGTGGATCTCATCAATTATAGAGAATTCTTATTCCCAGGGAGCACTGATTGCACAGTCAGGCTTTGCTCCGGGTACCAGGGCAAAGTGGAAATGTAACATTTTTACACTAGGGATGTGTATCAATATAAACAAAGGCGTAATATAAGCACGCACTACTGAAAATCATAGATGCAAGCATTCAGCCCTCTCACCTTTCAATTTGTTAAAAAGGTAATTAGCAAAGACTATTATGAGATAAAGGCAATTTATTTTATGGATAATTGCATGCATTTCCAGTATGAGTAGATTTAGAATGGTTCACAAAAGTATTAAAGCCATTCATCTCATTAGCTTGTTTCCTGACTATTCAAGGTTTCTTTTCCCATTCAGTAGTCTCAGCTTTGCCAAATGATATCCAATGGAAATTTGTACCCATACTTTGGGCACCATGGCATAACAGTTACAAAAGCCTGATGTAAATTCCCTAAAACTACATATCACATTATCCTGCATGAGATGTTTTTGTAAAGCAGTAGCACAGTGCATTAACTCAGCCATGCATTGCAATGGCAATATCCTCTATCACTTAACAGGAAAACATAACCTAAAACAAGATGCCTCCTCTAAAGTTTGTGCCATTCCAGAAAGTTTGAACTTATTGCAATACCAAAGCAGTGCTGGTAACACCCTAATGTTCAGCTTTTGCTAAGGGCTCCTCTGCTTCTCACTCTACCCCCCACCAAACAGGCTGAGAGGTAGAATAAACTGGGAGGGACACAACCAGGCAGATAACACAAATTAACTAAAGAAATATTCCTTAGCCCGGAACATCCATGGTGCTCAGTAACAGAGTGGAAAGCAAGGAATTTTAGAGGGGCTGGGCTGTCTTTTCCTCAGGAACTGGCTGAGCACTGTTCTACTTGTGGCAGGAGGGGAATGATTACCTCTTCATCATTTATTTCCATGCTCTCTTACTTCTTTTTCCTCTTATCCTTCACTTATTAAACAGTTTTTTTATGGTTTTTTTCACCCCCAACATTCCTTACTTCTACTTTTCCTTTCCTCCACTCCTGGACCACAGGGAGGGTAGGGAAGTAAGTGAGGGAGCATCTCTGTGGTGCTTGAGTAGCCACTATGGTTAACCTACTATGCTAAGCACTGAAAATTAATAATTAATAGATGACTGATGCAAAGGGCTCAAACAGGTAAATGTGGTATAAACTCCACGTGTCTAATCACAGAAAAAGACTACAGAAATGTTTCAAAAAACCATAAGTGAAGAAAACACACAGCATGAGTACAACCAAAATTGAAATGACAAATGTGCTGTCTGATGTATTTGGGAGGCAGCTTGTCAACGTGGTGCTATGATAATAAATATATAATGCTACATTACATTTCTGCAGTGCCCTTCAGTGACAGACCAAGGTGCTTTGTCAGGTGAAACACAACAGAAGCAAAACAGTGCTGGTACATCAATGCTTTTTCAATGTGAATGCAAAAATGCCCCAGTAGAACTGACCTAAGTGAAAACTATTTGAAATAAAGGCAAGTCAATATCATGGGAAATAAACAGAATCTACTCTTCACAACTTCAAGTTAGAATTAAAAAACAGTCAAGAGAAAAAATTGCTTGTAGATGTCAGTAGCATTAACAGCCAAGATCAGGGGTGATCAAAGTAGGAAGCAAATGAATGTTTATGCAGTTATGCATGTAAAGCTGTAATGAACTAATTTAAAACAGCAGCTTTCATGCTCCAAGTATTTCCTAAGGAACAGATTTAGTCCATATTAAATACAAACACAAGGTCTCAGAGTCAGGCACTAGTGTAGCAGAAAGTAAAAAAGAGGTCAGAACCATAAAATATAATGTCCATTCTCATGAGCATTGAACTGTTACAGAATGTGCCCTGGAGTTGGAGTTTGGAGTCTAAGATCAGTTCAAGTGGTTTACTGAGGCTGCCCATGATTTTTTCTGCAATTTTTGATTCCACTTGAAAAAAGATTGTATTTTTTTTATATATTATATTATATTATATTATATTATATTATATTATATTATATTAATTATATTATATTATATTATATTATATTATAATTATATTATATTATATTTCACTTAAGGCCTGTACTTGTAACTATTTGTCAACAAATGCTGAAGGCACAAATGACATAAACAAAGCCCGAATTTACCAAATTAACTCAAGTGACACACATTACACTTGTTCAACTTTCAGACACATAAGATGATTTCATCAATACAGCCCATCCATTAATGCAGCTGTTCCTGTAGAATTTTGTAATATAAGGTAGATAGAACTCTTTAGGTAATATCAAAATCCTCAGAAATATAAACCAACTGCAAGATGAAAAGAAGTCAAGTTGATTTTTAGAGGGATAACCGTCTGCAACTGGTCATTTGTTGAAGACCTGGGGCTGTGTGCCATGAGGGCATCGTGGGCTGACTGCAGAGGGAAGGAAGATGACCCAGAGCGTGCAGGGCTCTGGCACCCAAGGCAGGATGGACAAGTCTTTCATTTGGTGTATTTACTCATCTAATATTCATCTATTTTATCTGATCACTTTTGATTAGTGCTGCAGTTTTCACTTTGTTCTTTGACTAGAGGACTCTGATGAATGCAAATGGGATTAAAAAGTGAATTATAAAGGTCACAAGAACAAAAAATAAATTTCATTAAATCAAGCCATTTGAGAAGACATAGCAGTCCAGCAACGCTCCCACTAATTGGAAAAGGGGAAATGTAAAAAAGCAAAATAGGAATACCCGGAGAACTACAGCTGCACTGCTGGAGAGCTGACACCCATTAGTAAAAGAGGGGTAGCTGCTAATCCTTAACCACTGCTGAGATGACAGAGATACTCCTCTGCTGCTGGTGAAACAAACACACTGACAGTCTTTTATCAGCACTTCAAGTTTGTCTTGCTTCTTTGGGATTTGAAAAGTGCAGAATTTGTCATTCTGCCAGTCCTATTACATTATCACATGAATGTTATCACCCAACAATTACACACAGGGCTGAGCAACTTTATTTCCTCGATATTTGATACGTGAGGTATTTCTTCCACTATTTGACATGTAAAGTTTGAAAATCAAAGCAGCCTTATATGTATTAGTAATATAAGTACACAAGTCCAAATATCCCACAGCCTGGTTGGATTCATTCCACCCATTTGAGAAATTAAAGCAGTCACTTCATCTTCCTCCACAGTCAGAGGGCAACTCAGTGCATCAAAGAGAAGATTTGATCTGTGTTTCAAAGTGCAAATGTCACACTACAAACACTACTACAACAGTACTACAATGTAATTTTATATCACAATTATGCTCCCTTCAGATCAAATATTCATAAAAAAAACCAAACATGCTCCATCAAGTTAACGAAAGAAGTCTGATAAAACATTGATAAAATATCAAGATTGCAATTTGAATTTCAGGAAAATTTGCAGACCTGAACTTTCAGCTCTTGCTCAAAATGAAACAGGTCTGAAAGTTGTGTGGTGCATCCATTAGAGTGCAGGATTGCAAAGCAAAGGGTCTAAATGCTGCTCCTACCGAGTTCTCAAGCCACTGGTTGATCTTAGGGAAGCCACTACTCCTTTCTCTCTCTCCCAGCTATCCAAATTCCAGCTGGAATTATATTTCCTGAAGTGTACCTACAGGGTGTAATGTAAAAAACATTGTAATAACAGTAAAGGCTCCTTAGGTACTTTCCTAACTATGTTAATGTGCTTAAATCAACTTTGCATACTGATTACAATTCTAGAAAACATCTGCTGCCTCCACTCACTCCTAACTTTGCTCTTTCAGCATTTCCTGCAGGTTTATGACTTATCTTTTATTCATATTGATCATGGTTTCAGCAGTTTCAAGTTAGTTATTTTTGACATCAACAAGGTTCTGAAATCAATACACACTGAAGTCTGAGCATAAAAGCCAAAGGAAATTAAGCCAAGGAAGCATACAACAAAATTATATTGCTTACTCATTTTAAGTTAGTCATGAATGTCCACTACAGGTGTAAAATATCAGAAAATTTTCAGAACCAAAATTGCTTCCTTAGAGCAACAGGCTTACTGCTTCCATTGTCCTGAGAGATGAAAAAAAACAGCCTAACATGGTGTAATGGCAAAAAAGCATCTTCATTTTACAGAAATGGAGACAATGACTTGATAGAAAATTAGTTATTCTTCTGAACTGCAACTTTTGAAATTTAATTTTGAAGAAGCTGGAGTTAAAAGAGGAGCCACTGTTTTCAATTCAAGGAAAACATTTGCATTCATTTTTTAATTTTTTAAATTAAGGAGAAATTTAAAAACATATTATTACAAAAGAAATCCTTATAATTTTGTAACACCCAACCAATATGTTGGCACAGATTTTTTCTTATTTTTAAATGAGTGTTTCTCATGCATGCCAAAGGCACATACAATGGCACTGGAGTGGGAAGGCCAAAGGTCTGAGAAATATCCAGCTGCACAGCAGCTTCACAGACATGAATCAGAACTGTAGGAATCTTTTTACAATTTTCAGTCCTGGCAGTCAGCATCTCTCATTAACAGATTTACCAATTTTCCACTCCTCAATAGGAATATTTTTTGTCAGTTCTCTCTCTCGTATAAATTATCGCTAATAATTAAAATGAAATTCATAAGATGTGTGAGTTCATTAACTCCGTTAATGAGAAAGAACATTTTGGACCTTATTATTAGACTGTCATCAGTATCTGTTAGACAGCTAAATTAATAAAGTGATTATATTCAAATAACTCAGGCATTTGCATTTTATTTTTAACATTACATGTCTCTCTAACTTGCTCTGAGACTGGGGAAAATTTGCTGGCCATGCAGGAGTGAGGTCTGGGTGGATTTCAGTGCACTGGATGCCTGGACCTCAGAAGTACTTAGGGGCAGAAATAGCTGTGGTCTAGGTAAGAGCTACAGGAGCCTCAAGGAATGATTCAAGCAAGCAAGAACAGTATAGACATCCCTTGAAAATAAAGATATTGTGGTCCCTTTACTGCTAGAAGACAAAAAGCCTGAAAGAAAACTGTAGAGAAGAGACATTTTTTATCCTTGAAAGCATCAAGATAAAGCAAGACACAGCAATAATTCTCTCCTGCACTGCACTCCTGGAATACCACCGACATTCTGTGAAAAATATCCACTGGCTAAAAGCAATACACAGAGTGGAACCAGAGCTGCAGATGTCTCCAGTTCTTGTGAAAAGCCATTGGTATTTTGTAATGAGCTCATCTTCCAACTTTCTCAGAAAGATTCTCCAGCTATGCAGGAGCCCCTCAGTGCTTTTCTGGGACATTGATGCAGTCAAGGCACACAGAAGACACAGCCTCAGGTCAAAGAGAAATGCTGCTATTCTGAAAATCGTATGTCAGATGGGGGGGAAAAATAGTACCAGTTAAAACTGGTGCATAGATCATATTAACTCAACATCTCTCATTAAGTGTATAGATCATATTCACTCATAAAATCTACATCTGGTTTTCAGTAACATGTGCCTGCTTTATATGTATCCCTCAAGCTTAAATTTCAGAACTGAATTTTTTGCTCCCAAATGTTATTCAAGACAATACAAGCAGCTCTTTAACTTCCACCTCCTCAGCACTAAAGAAAAAAGTCATGACTGCTCTTCCTCATGTTTCGCAAGTTACAAGCTTCACAACAGCAAATAATAATGAAAAATAAAACAGATATATCCAGTGCGGCTCCTGCATGAATCAAAATAGATTTGAAATTTCATACTCTTTAAAGCCAAACAAGGTAAAGTGTTGTTTTTTAAGAGGCTGTTAGATTTACCAAAGCCACATGGAAAGAAACTACTAGAGTGAGATCAGTTGCTCAACAGAGAAGAAGATAGGAAGAAAGTGGAGGATTTTTTCAATTCAATTAAGACATGGTTCTGTTTCAGAATTCTATCTCCATGGTACCGTCCAGAAAAGTGCAACTGATGAGGAATTTAAAGCACTGCTTCTTCTACTAAGGCTGCTCCAGTTACAGAACTCTGATATTTTTGAAGAGAAATTTAGCTGAAAAAAAATAACATAGCACCTGTACAACTGCTTCAATATTTATGCCACATCTTATTTCTTTCCTGGGGGCTGCACTCAGCTGCACAGCTGAGCACTGCACAGTTACATTCACATTCATCCCAGAGACAAGGAGGGAATTAGGTGATGTGTTCAGGCCTGTCACTCAGAAGTGGTGCTGCATGCTCGGGCTTGAAGCAATGCCAGGATGCAGAGGCTCCACAAGAGCTCTCTGCTGCTGCAGTGCTGAGCACAGCAGTGCTTCCCCTGCCAAGGTCTCTCATGAGAATATCCACCCTATCCTGTGACTGTCCACCCAGTTCCTGTTCCACTGTTCATTTAATCTCAGTAACAAAACTGCAGCTGATACAGGCGGCAAGCTCAGAGCCCAAAAAGCCTTTTTCTGGTGGAGCTGAGAGAGGAGGGGTAGTGCACGCAGTGCTATAAATCTGAAAATTCCAATGGGCATCCCTGCAGCAAACACTCCTCAAAACAACTTTGAATCCAGCTTGATGGCAGCCAAAGTCCAAACCACACAGCAGCTCCTCAGGCATTCCAAATGTGGTACCAGTGCACAGCTGGGGATCACACACCACAGGCAGGCAAGGAAATTCTTGAGCAAAACATTGCAATTTGGCATTCTGGAATACTCTAACATAATGTTAGTCACAAGACAAGTTCACTTTAAATATTATCTGGTTTCTCACGGAACAGTCACACAGCTAACCAATAATCCAATTCAAATATCTACTAGCAATCCATGCAATCACTGTTGTAAAATGCAACACATTCTTCTCTACTCACTAAAGCAAATCTCATCAATGGCCCACTTATACACAGTAAAAAAGGAAAGGAATGTGTGTATTGCTCTATTTATTTTTACTCTCACCAGGAGATGCTATTTAAATCATTCATTCAATTACACGTGGTAATCAGAACTAACACAAAATTGTATGTAGAGCATTACATCTTTAGTTTTCTGTGGGAAGAACACCAATAATACATAGACTCAAATTTCCAAACACAAATGTAATACTGTAACTGATATAATTAAGTGGAAAATTATTTTTTCCATAGAAGTGTAGCAACATTTCTAGACAGAGAGGTGGTATCTTCCATAACAGCTTTTTATTTTGCAGTGGGAACTGTATTTGCATTTAATATCAAACCAGGGTTTTATCAATGACTCTAATTCAAAATGAGAAGTCATTCAGATTCTGCGCAGACAATTAACTACCTTTTATTGAAAAGCTGTTAACTCTAATGATATATCTATCTTTAATAACTCAGTGAGGAATATTAACAATAGGCTGAGATCCTCCAACCTAACTAAAATTATGGCATAAGAAACCTGTTCTGATTTAAAGTAACATTATATTTCACAAGGCTTTTAATGGGAATGTTTAATTTATGGCTTAAAATAACTACTGTTCTTCAATTTAAAATGCTACTTTTTGTTATACTTGTGATATGCTACATGTTCATAACTTCCTCTGCACATCAGGTGTTTTCATTTTAGAGTTCTAATGGGCCTTACACAGGGCTGGCTGCTGAGTTACATGCCTACCTCTCAGCTTGATGCTGTCACTCCTCCTCAGCAGGTGAGGATGATCTAAATTTTTACTAGACCTTTTAAAGCACCATAGCCAATTACTTCAATCCCCACCCTCCAAAAAAAAAACCAAAAAAAAAACCAACAAAAAAACAACCAAACACAC
Source organism: Chloebia gouldiae (assembly GCA_003676055.1). Taxonomy (NCBI): domain Eukaryota; kingdom Metazoa; phylum Chordata; class Aves; order Passeriformes; family Passeridae; genus Chloebia; species Chloebia gouldiae. The sequence continues at coordinate 2,008,433 of QUSF01000066.1, read as the reverse complement.
ACAAAAAAAAACACCACAAAAACCAACAAAACAAACAAGAAACCAAAACGAAAAAAAACCCACCTGTACAGAAAAGCTGAAATACTTCAACACCACCTGTACAGAAAACACTTCAAAAACCACCTGTACAGAAAAGCTGAAATACTTCAACATTACTAGTATTTTTAGTTCTGTAAATGCTCAAATTGGGGAAATAGCAGGATTATCACTCCATTTTGGTCAAAATATTTTATGAACACATAAGTGAGGTGCTACTGTTTCAAGTCCAACTATGAAAATAGTGAATGTGACTCCCTTTGAAAATACAAGGTATCTCCAGAAATTTTATTTATAAAAGGTAGCTTTTCATATTAGAAGTATTCAATATAACAAAGAGAACACGGCAAACTAAAAATTAGCAGAGAATTTGGGCTACGTTTTATACATTGTGCTAGAAAAAAAGGAGGTGGTAATATGAAAATGTGAAAACACTTCATTTTGAGGTTTTGGGTTTTTTTGATATTTCATTTCAAACCCATCAAAAACTCCACACTCTTTTCCTGAGAAGGGAATATCCATGCATGCACCTCCTCTGCAGGTTCTGCAGGATAGTACACTTCCAAATGCAGGGCACAAAGGGAAAAGCTCCCATGAGGGAAACTAGGGCAGCTATTGGATCTTTTTACCCTCAAACCCCACACTTCCATTCATCAGCGGTTAAATTCCAGTTCATATAAACAGCAAATCACAAAGACCACCAGGAATGGTTTTCTACTCCTGATGTTCTGTACCAGCAGCTGCGGTGGCTGCACTGCTTCCCGTGGAGCTCTCTGCAGGAATGTGCCTTTGATTTCTGAAGCTCTTCCCGGCAGAGAAGCTCCCCTGACAGAGGGAAGCTCAAGGGACAGAGTTACAGCAGCAGAGCAGCACGAAGTCAGGCAGGAGTGAACTGAGCTGTGTGTGCACCGGACTCCAGCCTCTCTGAGGACTGCCCTATTGCCTCTTCCAAAGTGATTGAGATGATTCGGTTTCTAAAGAATCTCTACAATGCTTTTTAAACACAATTTTTCTAGGCAAAAAAAATATGTCTGTGGCCTACATTCTAACAGGAGATAACAGAGTGAGTCGAATTGGAAAATTCACAGATAATAAAAACATCAGAGACAGTGTGCTCTGTGTTTCTTTGTCATGTGAAACCATTTGACACAAGAACTCTTGAGGATTTTGCTGTCTATAGCCTTTTGACATTTTCCTTCAATATCAGTTATCAATATAAGGAAAAAAATAGTATATCCTCATTTTTACACTGATTTAAAATAGAAGGAAATTCTGACCAACTGAACATCAGCAGAAATTAAGACACAGTAAAAAGCAACCATAATATTTCAGACAGATCAAAAACAATTATCTCTAAAAAAGCTTAGAGGAATTATAAATACCCATTACAACAGGCAGGAGATTTAACACTGAATAAAGGGAAAATGATGAACCCTCCTTTTTGGGCTCTGAACTGTATTCCAGAAGTGCAAAATAAAGAGTTAAATAACTTTTCATAAAAACATAGGGATTGCTTTGCTTTGCAGGAAATAGTCAACAATTATCTATTTGCATTGTGAACCATTAAGTGGGGAGCAGACTTGTAGGTTCAGAAATGCATTAATGGAACAGCTGTCAGATAAAAGGGTGGCTGCAGAAATATGTATTCTGCCATTTGTAACACTGATGTCTCTGGGAGCATCTGTCTGCAGATCAGTCTGATCCAAAGGCCGCCAAAGAGCACAGCAATCTTCCCAGTGACTTATGTGGTAGACAAATTTAAATCAAGACTGGGAACTTCTAGATAGATGCTGCTAAATCCTGTTAAGATAGATTTAATTAGGCTTAATAAACTGCATTTGTACTTAATTTGTTAGATGAGTTGTGCTGCTCCAGAGATCACCACGGTGGGTTAATACTGTGGTCTTAAAGTAGCTTTCTCCTCTGCTTAATGCTATGCCATAATCCTTCCCTGAGATCATTGTCATGGCTGTACATCAAAGACATAATGGTTACATATTATTAGACAAAGTCTTCTTTAATGCTAGATTTGGCAAAAGGGATTTTCCTGCTTAGGTAAAGAGTTTCAGCCAAATATTCCATCAATGGATTCTTGACACTGAGTTTTGCATAAAAATGTTTTGTCATTTGTTTGCAGTTTCCTTAAATTTCTTTGATTATTATGCAGTATGTGAAGGGCAATTTTAGAAGCATTTGAGGTGTTTCATGGGCTATTAAATAAGAAGAAACAATGCTTTAATGCTGACCATATTTGTAGTATGCATTAACCTAACAAATTCTCATCTCCAGTTATAATATTTTACCTTGTTGACATCCTTTCCCTGCCCGGTGCTGCATCAGAGTTCAGTACCACTGCGTGGTGAGACTCAGTTGGTCCAGCAATGTGGAAAACAACTTGGGCTCCACTAGAGAAATTAGCAGCACTCTGCTCAGATACAAGCACGGTCCTGTTCTACCATGCCCAGCTGTTTTTACAACTTTGTAACTATGCCGATAGCAGTAGCAATTATTATAATGATACATCATTCTTGTTACAGACAGAGTCCAAAGAAAGATTTTGACAGAGAAAAGAAACTTGACAGAAAGGATGGGAGAAAATGCTCACTGCATCAGTACAAGTTTCTGTTTAAAATCACTAAAAACTAACTTTAATCAATATGAAATTATATTGGTAAGAGCAAGATTCATACTGAAATTGATTTTGGTTTTTTATCTGGTCCTTCCACTGATATTAAAAGAAATCCTTCCAACCAATCCTTGTTACAGCTTCAGAAGAGGTGGCCATGCTAACAAACTCACTAGACTAAATATCTCAGCTGGTAAAACCTCTAGTCAGCTCCATAATTCCATATTTTACATACAGCAACAGTCTTATCTTCCAGACTAAAAAGATTCATGCTAATAAGCATGCACTGATACAGTGTATTGTAACAGATCCAAACACCAACAGGTCTAATGCAGACACCAAATGCAAATAAAGACTCCCGTGAAAAAGTAAATGCTTTAGAAGTAGCTATCAATGGTAGGAAATACTTATATAATAAGGGAGCTAGATTAGGACTTTAAACATTCCAAAGAGATAATTTGCTTTCTATTTATTAAAATCCTATTACATAGGAAATTGACAGAAAAGTACTGAGAATTCTAAATCTCACAAACAAAGCACTGCAGAGCATACAAATTAGCACTAAATTAAGAGGAACTGCTGGGCAATCTGACAAAAGAGTGTGGTGAAGTTTTTTGAGGCACAGTGCACTGAAACAACCAAGTGACAGAGTGGCCCAAAGGACAGGAAAGTTCTCTCTCTGGAGGAGAGAAAAGAAAGCAAGGTCTCAGCACACACAGCGGTGTTCACTCACTGGCTGAGCCAGAGTAAATCAGATTTATGGGGCTGGTATTCCTTCCTGGAGCAAATTGTCATCTCACAACCACGGATAAGGCAACCTTTATTATCTCTTAGTTTTCTCAGTGGTTCTCAGAGTAAGGCCTCTGTAATACATCCACTCCCTTGATTTCAAAGATCCCAGAACAGCCTTAGTATCAACGTGTCCCCGGGGGAATTAAGGAGAAGTACACAGGGAACAGAATTTAAGGACAGATGGCAGCTTGAAACGAGGTGCTCTAATTCCCTTTTTTATCTGATACAATGACGAAAGCAAGCAGTGTCAAACAAGAGAACAGTGAACTCAAACTGCAAGACAGACCATGGGAAAGAGAGGACTCAAACAAGGTGCAGTATTGTTTCCAGATCTCAGACAGTACAAAACAAAAGGACCTGAATACCTGTCTCTTCAAAAGTCTAGGCAGAGAGTTGATTATTATATTTATAATAATACTACCAAGAAACCAAAACCTGTCTTGCACATGACAACTGAACTTGGAAAATACACACCAAAAAAACAAGGAAAGCATCATTATAAATGTACTAATCTCCCAATACAAGATGAAGAAAAGAGGGAATTGGACATGGTGCTTCATTAAGAAACTTTTCTTTGAAAGCTGTGCTTAAAAGACATGGAACACAAAGTAAAAAAAAAAAAAGACAAACCAATAGTTTAAGAAATATGTTTCAATTCGAGAAATGACTGTTCGAAAGTGTGTAGATTCAGCTTCAATTTCAGGAACAATTTTATAGATAGATAGAATATATAATTTGGTGAGACCAGGGTTACCATGAGAGGAACAAAGAGGTAAGATTGGACAATTTCTTTGGGGAGTTTTCCTTCTTAGACTCTCAGGTAGAGTGGGAAGAAGAACTAGTTAAAAAAAAAAAAAAAACCCCCCCCCCCAAAAAAAAAAAAGAAACCAACAAAAAACCCCAAAACAAACAAACAAACAAAAAACCAAAACCAACCTGAACTTTCAGGATAACCAAAAAAAAAATAAAAATCTTTATTCTGACAAGTATTCAGGAGTGTTGTGACCTCAGTAATGGCCCATGAGAGGAACTGCAAGCTCCAGGTTCCATTTCCCTGTGATAGTGCTGAGCCGCCCCTTCAGCAGGCTGCTGAAAACATCTGTAGAGAACAGTTCCCAGTTTCCAGCAGAACCATATAAGCTGCCTTCTGAAAGCCTCCATACCATTCCTTTGTCTCGGAACACATAAGGATTCTGTAATACATCAGGTTGGAATTCATCTGACTCAGTCTCTTCTCAGGAGCTGAGGCTCCCAGTTACCTCTTCAAGCATTTTTCTTTCTTTAAAATCAAATTACAGGGAAAATCTGTCACATAAGATCTCTTCAGAGAAGTTTGATAATGCAGGGAGGCTTGCTCCAAGGAGGGTCTCAGCTTCAGCATTTACCTGTTTCAGCTGTTTTCAGATTAATGTTTTCAGAGTTTTACTTTAGAATCCAACACAACAGCTTTCCATCAGTGTGTGGGGTACTTAACTCGGGTTATAGTGTGATTTTATAGCAGTTTGAACAGTTTAGAGCAATGCTTGGCAAAGGCACTAATTATAATTATATGGCTTTTTCAGGCAATCACTGTACATAACTGTGCACAGAATGTGCAGCCCAACAGAGTCCTCATTTCAGACAGGATGCCTTCTCTAAGAGCCACATCCACAGATTCTGGGCTACAACTACAGCAACACAGAGCTACCAATTACCTGGGCTGTGCACAGCAAATAAACAACCAGCATAAAGTCATGTAAAGCCAAGCTGAGAAAATACAGATCTAAATTTAGCAAGAGATGGAAGCTTTGTGTGGAGGTGTGGGTTTTTAAACAACCACTGATTAAGCTGAAATGCTTGCCCTACCTGGTTTAGAGAAAAAGGAAAAGGAAAAAAAAAAAAAAGGCACCAGGGCTTCAGTAGTTTCAAAGCTCTTAGATATTCCTTACATCAGACTTTTTGTATTAAACTATGAACACAACATTTCTCACTTTGATTGCCTTAAATATAATAAAAAGAATAATTACCACTTGAAGATTTCCAGTAATTCTCATTCCAGTGTAATTAGATGTAATGATTAGAATCCCTTCTAATGCATTGCAGCTCTTCCTTAGCACCAAGGAACAGAGATACAAGTTATTTGCATAATTATCTCAGTTAAATGAGGAACACAGCTTAACACAAGAGTTGCCATTGCTTCTACTGGAGCTTCTCAAACCTCCTGCATAACAGCACAGTGCTGTGAAATGACTTTGTAAACTGTTTGTGTCACTCTATGATCCATAGCATTTATTCTATTAAACACAGTCTTTTCAACCAACTCATCCACAGGCTGGCTGGCCCCAGGTTGTTCGAGGGAAATATCTGCTTTACCCTAAAGACAAAGCCATGTCTCAGTATTAACTACCTGTAGGCTTCATGCCTCACCCATCAAGTTTCAGGCACAAGCAGAACAGATTCAGCTCCTCATCATTTCCTGAATCAAGAGTGGATCTCTGCACTAAATGTACCATAAGTATTTAATGAATGTTAGCATTTGGAGTTAATAAGAATACTCCTAGGAGCCCCACTAAAATGTTTGTAATACAGTTCTTATTTATCAACATATATGAATATTTAGATTCCCATTTTTGGACCATAGTCTGAAACAACAGCCACTTCCATGTTGGTTTAGCCTTTACAGACTAAAGAAGTTGAAGATTCTGTTAGCTTCTCCACCACCTTCTCCATTTTTTCCTACTTTGTGTAAGAGCAGCTGGTGAAAACTAGCAGGTCGGGCAGCTAGAGAAATGCTCTGTCTAGCAAACCATCACAAGACATTTGTGGTTCAGTAATGTTGTGATGAATACATAATATTGCATCAATTCAAAATAAACCTCTACTGTCTTACATCACTCACTCAGCTTATTCATCATAATTTCTCATGATTTCAAGCTATTCCAGCTTGCTCTGCTTTTGAGAGAAGTTTCTTTGTAGCCTACCTTAGTCAGGAAATTTCTTAGATCCTGTCTGACCTTGCTCTTTAGTCATTATCTGTTCTTGTTTTAATTACAATAACTTATTCACTGTGTTTCTGTATTTTTTACAGATCTGCTATCTATTTCCAATTTCTCAGATATTAGAAAGCATTCAGCAATTTTTGTGCAATACTCTTTTAACTGTATGTGCTCTTCCAAGCAGCTGGCTACTGATATTCATTCACACAGTAAATCAGAAAGCAGATTTATTTTCAGAAAGACAATATAGATGAGCTAGTCAGCATGAAACTAAGTTTTAATATTAAAGTTTTGAAGATTTAACAGACACTTAATTGGAATCATTGCTCAGTCCCAAAGCTCTTTTGGCAAAGACACCAGCCTGGAAAACTCAAGCTTGGTGCTTTATGTGGCTCCACCTGTACCCTTAGCTCAGAGCACGAAGGAGAATAGGAAGCCCCTGTGGGTACACAAGCCCAGGGCACATCCTCGTGCCAGCAGGGATGAGCTGACTGCCGCAGGACTGGGTTGGAAGCCACCTGCACATCCTCGAGGGCAGCTCAGCCTGGCAGCAGCTGCTCCTCCCCAGGACTGGTCCAGGCTCAGCTCGGCCCCGCAGCGTTTGGGAAGCCTGGGGCAGGGGAGCTCAGTCCAGCTGAAAGGACATGGCACACATCTAATGCACAAAGACAAGGCTCAGCATGCAGCTCACGATGTCCTGCAGCCTTTCACCCCCTCCTGATTGTACCCTGCAGGTTTGTAGAGGCTGAAAGTTCATGAAGGAATAGAAATGTTTAAGGCTAAGGAGAAAGCCCAGAACAAGGATCCTGTCGTCCCTTCCGTGTTTACACTTGGTCAGCTCTGTTCAAACACAAGCTGTGGGACTCAACACCACTACTGTACCAAGTGCAATAGGCTGAGCTCTCCAGATGAGACAAATGATCGAATTACTGCCAGGAAGAGGAGCAGCAGAGCTGGCAGAGACTGTGACATAGCTTGTTTTGGAAGAGCAGATTGGATTTTCCCACGAGGCTTACAAAGGGCCAGACTGTTTTCCAAGAACATGGTGTGCCAGCATTCCTAGGACAAGTGCAAGTATTGCCTGTGAGCATCCCAACAGCATCTGTGGAACACCTTTTATTGACAATGAAGCAAAACAAAACCCCACAGCGATCCATATTCCTAACATTGAGTTACTAATTTTAACAGGAACCAAGACACCCTTTCCAGGCAGCACTGGGAATTCCTGTCACATCAGAACTACAGATCTGTGAGACTGAACAAAACACTTCAGGAGAGTAACTTACATCAAGAAGTGGGTGTTCTTAACACTCTGAACTTCCAGGAAAATAAAGTCAGTGTGATTTGAGGCACCTTTTTCAAAAGCTTTTCAGCCCTTCCTCAAAACAACTTGTAACACATGGGAAAAGGGGCTTTTTTGCTTGTCATCATGACAATCAAACCTTCAAATTTTCACAATTTGAGAAGGGGAAAAGTGAAAGAAATATCAGTGTTTCACTTGTTGCAGCAAAAAAAAAAAAAAAAAAAAAAAAAAAACTTGCAACCACAATATTTTGCCTCCCTTTCCAAAATGGACTAAAACTATTCAGTGATGAGTATCTTTATGAGTTGTCTGTGCACTTGAAATTCTTTGAATTCTGACTGGCTGGTGGAGAGCACTCACCCAAGCTAACATAAATGAATCTAGACTTTATTTCCATGCCTACTACAGGTCACTGTCACAGGAAGGATATTGGCCCAGATAAACATTTAGATGACTTTGCATTTATAAAACCCAAAGTAAAAAAGGAACTGGCACCTCCTTTTCTTCCTCCCACTACAAAAATCACTAAGGAAAGCTAAATCCTCCATGTTTTGCTTATATTTAGATATGTATAGTGAAAGAAATTTAATTAAGTCAGCTGAAGTATAAATAACAAGGAAATCTGTTGTCTTTCTTGCTAGTGCAGCTTTTTTCAGCAAGATGTCAAAATCCCTCCTAACAAGAAAGAGCTTCACATAAGTACAGTGTCTGGTTTATTGTCTGAACTAGGAATTCTTGTTGTGCATGTAATTTTTACTATATTTAAAAACACACTTTAATGTTCTGACTGGTGCTAGCACTGTTCTGGAAGAAGTTCCAAACATAGCTAGCACTTAAGATCTGCAATCAAATCTTATGACCAATCAACATTTCTTTTTTTGTTTTCATTTCTATCATTATATGTGGCACTCCTTCCCATTCTCCCAAAGAAGCTTTCCTAGAGCTGCTTCAGAGGTGTTCCTTTATCAGCAGCTTCATGTGTGATGAAATAATCAAGCTTTCTATGAGATTACCTTTATTTTCATTTTAGTGCACTCATCAACCTGATTAGGGAATAGGGATCCAAATTCTCTATAGGACACTAAACTCACTGAAAAACACTGTATTTGACTGCTGTAATCCAAGATTTAAATACTGTATTCAGAATCAGCCAATGAGCAAATCTTTTTTCCCCACAGAGTACTTACACCCATGCTGAGTGCAAAACAAGAATTTATATTCTTCAGACTTTGTCACTAAAACAGCCAACTTTGTCTTTTAGAGCTCAAACTTCCTAGTTCACTATTAAGTTCACATTTAATAATTTAAACGTGTTACTTAAGAGAATGTTGTGTTTCCAAATACTGAGACTCTCAGGAAAATCAGGTAAAAATGCTATTCAGACATTTACTAATTGCAGCAAGATTTAGAGCAATAAATCAGCAGTGAGCAGAGCACGTAAGAGCTCCTGGCATAGCCATTTTCATTGCCAATTCCACAAGTAGCTGTCCTTGCATCTGTTGGCTTTAGGAGTTGATATATGACATGGGTGTAAAAACCACCTACTTGCAAAAAATTTATATAAAATCATAGTTACAAGTGCAAAATAGCATTGCATAACTATTTTGTTAAAAGTATATACTTAGAAGAAAGACAGGAATAAAAGATGGGCACTGAGGTTGTGATTTTCTGAAGTTGAAGGCAGAATGTCAGGGAGCAAGAGATGATTGTAATAAGGAAAGTTATCTAGGCCTTTGAACTCACACCCTGATGTGTTCAGGATTTAGCATCAGATTTTATCTTAGCTTTAGAATTTCCAGAAACGTATTATACACATTATTATTTTGTGCTGGAGGGACTGTACTACTGGACATCTGTTATCCTTTTTCTCAAAGCTTCCTCATTATTTTTCTGGCTTTTTTTTTGGTGATATTTCTAAGAACTCACTACCAGCTGCTGTTGCTTCAGGCTGCACAGAGGATTTGCACATACTCACAGCCAAGCAGCTGGGAAGCCACAGGAGGAATAGATTCTATCATGTATTTGTAGGCAAGGAATTCTTAGAAAAGCTACCCTCAGTTATGACTCATTCCTTCCTTAATAGGTACACCATTATTACAAATTACAGCTCTCACAATGTGTGAGACCCAGCTAGTGCACCATAATTACAAATGAAAGCTAATGATTCTTCTAATCTTTGGCTTTTTTGTGTGGTATCATCCTATTTAAGATCATAAGAAAAGTAATAACATCATGAATAAGAGGCACAGCTACATCCATCATTTTAAGAGAGGCCTCTTTTCCTCTTCTGTCTTACTGAAGGCAAGTGATAGATAAAATGAAAGAAAAAACTAAGTCTCATTTAATATCTAGATAGCCAAGAGTTGCTAAGAGTTCCCCTTGAGGAACAGAGGAAACACTGTCAGGTCACAAAGCCCTGGCTCTGTCTGGTGTCCTCCCTGCAGGCAGCAGCAGAGCTCTGAATCACAGCCATGCGTGGGGCCAAAGGCTGAAGTGCCCAGGATGCCACAGGAACAACCCAAATTACAGTCATTATCCAGCCAAGGGGGACTCGCCCTCAGCACTTCAATTTGGTCAGTGCTTATGAGGTTAAAAACTTTTAAGCCACTGATAAAGCCAGCCTGAAGTTACAGTTTCCAAAACTCAACCCATATAGCAACCCAAAAGAGAGATTAAAATCCAAGCTTACCTTATAGGGAAGGACCCTTTTAAATACCCCTTTCCTTCAACTCCTGCCCCATATCATCCTTTGTGTCTGTCCCAGGATGAGATGAATCTCACATTCAGGTCAGGCATTGATACCTCATGAGGAACAAGTGCCAATTCCTGATGATTTCACTGTTCTTTAAATGCCTTTTGATAGCAGCCAGTACAATCTCCTCTGTAATTTTTCCAGGCACTAAGGTTAGACAAAGAGGTCTTTGATTTCCTAGGTTTTTCCTCACACTCTTCTAAATGAGAATATCATTGGACACCTTCCAGCCAACAGGACCCTCCACAAGCTCCCAAGGCCTTGGTAGATGGTGAAAAGGGGTCTTGCTGTGACATCCACTAAGTCCTGCAGTGCTCTGGGATGAGCTCCATCAGGCTCCATGGACAATTACATGCCCCTTACCATTTCAGTGTCCACAAACAGAAAACCTGGCACTCCAGATCCTCTGACTCTTGGGACCTGGCGACCCAATCCTACCCACGTTCCTAAAGACTGAGCCAAAACAAGAATTGAAAGCCTCCACTTTTTCTTCATTCTTAGGTGTGTGTGGCTCTAGGTGTGACAGATGCCAGGCATGAAGGCCTGCCAGCTGTGCCAGATGCCCACTCCTCATACATCTTTTTATACATTTTGGAATTGTTATAAAGTACAGCATTGTGAAAAGAAAATCTGACAGACATCACACCTTTACTCATGCCATAATCACAGACTGTCACAATGCAGGAAATCACTCACAGTCATGTAAAATAGCCCCACTAGGGATAACTTGAAATGGTAATTTCATTTTATTAACTTTTATGTCCTCTTTAAGAGTTACAATTTCAAGATCAATCAAGACTAGATACATCCAGCAGGATATCTCAATACATATTTGATCATGCTTTTCAAGTTTCCAGTTACTTTCACATTCAAAAGAGACCACCACAGTTCTGTAGACGATGTGATGTATCTTAAAATACTTCAGCTTTGCTCCATGTATCTTTATGCTCACAAGCTGAAACTCTACTAATTAAAAATTCTTTATTCAATCTGTGTAGCAAATGAGACAACCAAAAGCTCTCAAGATTTATCTGTAATGTAGGACCAGCAAATATTTTCCAGCACTGATTGCCTCCTAAAACCACAAGTCCTCCCTTCCTCCCACTGTCCAGACACAGATTCATCCCCTCATTTCCATGCCAGAGAAATGTGATAAAACAGACCAACACAAACTTGGGGTAGACTCCATTAGACAGCCTCAATCTGCATGACAACTGCAATATTTATGAAAATATTTCATAAAAAACAATCATGAGCTCAGCATAAACATTTAAAAAGTCAAAGTTGTGTTGCCTGATTTGATTGACAATCCATCTGATTTATTGGAATGAACCTCTCCATGCACCAAAAGTGAAATATTCACATAGGAAATAACTTGAAAACATTATTAAAATTGTTAAAATAATAGCAATAGATAATGTGCTGTGGGCCTAATCCCTTCAACCATTTAAATACTTACTTGATTGAAACTTTTGGGACCAAGGAATTTAAAAGGATATTTAAAAATCAGTAAGAGAAATGCAGACAAGATTTTAGAAAAGAAAATACCATAGTGAATAATGCATGGGAAGATTTGCTGCATTTTGTGTTTATTTAGTATAATAGTACATATGAGTTTACAATCTCATTTAGCTTCTGAGGACTGACTAATCATCACTAAACCCCTTGATACTGTTTAAGGGAATCCCTACTAAGTAGAACATTTGTTAACACTGTCCCCAGTAAGCTGCAGCCATTACTGCTCACTCACATTAAGCTACAGGCATTCCCTGGCAGATGTCCTAGGAAAATAGCCATCCCAAGTCATTACATTTCCCATTAAAGGAATAAATAATATATTCACTATTGAAATTAGATCAAAAATTATTGAAAGACTCATAAAATTCCTCCCACCTCATTTGGGAAAGAGGAGATAGACATTATCATAAGCACTTTACTTATTGCAAGACTTTTGCTAGCAGCACATCAGTGTCACAGCTGAATTATGATATTCCAGAAATGGCAGCCTTCATAACTACAAAAGTGACCACAATTTCAATAAACTGGAAGGACAAATGAAGGAATAAAGGAATATGTCATTAGCCTTCCATTTCTTCTCCCCTCCTTCTCTGCCAGCAGCTGCCTGTTTGCATTTCAAGATCAGTTAAAGTGAGGTTAGCAGCTTGTCTTTAACAGTGTTTTAGTGGTCTTCCATTCCATTTTACAGTCAGCTCTCTAATACATAAGATCTACATAAATCAAGCGCTTGGGTGGCCGTGCTGGCTCAGGCAGCAGCACACACAGTTTCTAATGCCTGAGCTGGCACCTGGCACATGCAGTGCTCCCCGCTCCCTCGGCAGCAAACAGGATGCAGGAGCAAGCACCAGCAACCAGGAAGGCTGGAACACCTTGGCAGAGCATGCCCTGGTCAGAGCCACAGGAAAACAATTGCTTTGGACTGTGCTCCTCCAACACTCACAAAGTTTGTTTTCTGAAACAAGTGCCATTGCACTGGGCACTTGGAAGCAATAATCAGGTTATAAAAATTTACAAGTGACCATGAATTTTCAGACTGATCTTTCCATTAGGATTGATTGTAAGCAGTGTAATAGTCATAAAGCAGCCCCGGAGAGAAAATCATCTCTGTAATTAATTGTGCCATTTGACTAATAATGTATATTTCCATTAACAAAACTGAATGCAAACAGAATTGATTTTCAGCTTTGATGTAAACACAGCTTATCTTGATTAATCCTTCTCCATGCTTTGTTTTCTAGAAAACCTTTTTCTCAAATAAAGTCACACACAAACAGTACTTTTACCTTTATAGCCTCAGCTATGATGTAGGATCCAAGACCTGATACAAGAAGATATTCATGTTACTAAAATCACCTTTGAGTAGAGCCCTGTTAGTGAAGTGGCTTCGTCAGCCCTGGGGCTCTGTACTAACAGCACCCGTTTGAGGCGAATGGATGTGCCTGGATGTTCCTGGATGTGCCTTACCTGGAGGGAAGCTTCCCTGCCCTGGGGCAGCCCCAGGCACCCCGGATTCACCATTCCCTCCTGATCTCAAAAACACCATTATCCTCACAGCCCTCTCAGAATTTTCCAGCTACCTGCTTAAAAGGTTTTCCAAGTGACATCTACTCTGAGATTCCGAGTACTCTGTGCTCTTCCTTCACCTCTGTGCAGGGTGCCCATGCCCAGGCACTGGCTGTGGCTGCTGGGGCCACTCAGCTGGGCCGGGCACTGCAGAGTGAGCAAAACCCACCCAAACCTGCTTGTGCCACTGCAGAGCGAGCAAA
>QUSF01000066.1:1951282-1994655 GCA_003676055.1 Chloebia gouldiae | reverse complement strand
TGTGCCAAACCCCGCAGGACAGCTCAGCCAGCCCTGAACTGACCACTGGGCTGAAATACTTCCCTCTGGTGGCAGAGTCTATTTCAGCCTATGGAAATAAGTGCTTTTTCAAATTCTTCCAATTGCAAATCCAAAATAGACATTTAATTAACTGTAGAAACAGCCAATACTGTCCAAAATGCAGTCTGATCATGGTCTCAGTCCTTTTGCCCTCAGCATAGCACAGTGCACATTAACACAAAAATCTTAAAAGTACAGAAGATAACATCCAAAATGGATTAGGACCAAAGTCTATATTGAAGTGCTTTCCTAAATCAAAATTTGAATCAAATAGCACACTTTTTAATTAAAGAACTTCATTTACATTCCCACCTTTCACTGCATTTACAGCACATTGCTTAATTATATTCTCTAATCATGACAAGAGATGTAAAATCTCACTCACTACTTCTGCTCCTTAATTTGCAAAAAAAAACCAACTTTACAGTTTGCATAAATATTCACTGAAAAATTACTGAAACACTGGAGATGCAAGAATATCCTTTGTGTATTTTCTGAACACACACTTTTCAAATTAGGATTTTTCTAAATTCCTTCCAGATTTATTATGAAAACAGAACTACATAGTGGGAAGTACAGTAGCACAGTTTGGATGAGGAACAGATAATCCATATTATAAAAGGCAAATTTGGGGTTACTGAAGTAAATTTCACAAGTCTGCAGCTGAAGTACCACAGTGTCACAGAGGTGAACAGGCTGCAAATATATTCTTTACCTTAGACAGTATTTAAAGATATTGCAAACTACACACTAATTTAAAACAAACTTTGTTTCCAGCAACTTGCCTTAAAATCAGCCAGTGCTTGTTCAGCAGTAATGATGTTCTCCTTTTAGAAACTGCAGAGAGCAGCAATTCCATCATTAAACTGAATCATAAATTAATAACCTCCATTTTTTTTCCTGCACAACTTTGCTTTGATTGTTATTGTAAAGGTTCTATCATCATTTAAATATGCAGCTTTAACAAATAAGTTTTCTTGAGCTCTGTTAATCTCCTTGCCCTTTCGAGTTTTTAAAGCCAGCCTGAAGAAGCTGTGGGCATTTGCTGAGCAGATGAGAATCCCTCTGCAGGGAGGATCCACCAAGCGTGAGAATCCCTCTGCAGGTAGCTCTCCCCACCAAGGCTGACTTCATGCTGCTTCAGGCCAGAATGCCCTTTACATTACTTACTTTTATTTTGTGTGTATTCCACCTCTTTATCCCTAGAGGTGACCCGAAGGACTCCACACAATCAAATGTATGGAAATCACGATCCATTTAATCCCTTCTCGAAATGTTTCTGACTGGTGCAGAGGAAAACAAGGGCACGAACACCCAAGGGTCTGCACTTCTAGTAAAAGCACTTCTAAAATGCTGTCTGCTCTGATCTGAGTAGCTGGCTGGGTGGTTTCTCACTCACTGCACTACAAAGCAAATTTGTTTGAATACATCTATTGTGGAGGCTGCCTGCTCTCCACCGGCTTGTCTCTGGGGCACCACCTTTTATTCTCATTAGTGAAATTAGTGAAGGGATGCCATTGGGAATTATTTAATCTCAGACATCAGTCTTGAAAACTGTTTGTTTTGAGGGCATTTGGTTTAATATACATAACAAAAGCAGTAGACTGTCTTGGAAGGAGAAACAAATTCTCATGTAGTTTTATCTAACATGACAAATAAGCATCTCTGAATCCTTTACTTCATTACAATTTCAGATGCAAACAAAGATAGAAATCTAAAATTTATACTCCTTAGGCTTTTCTTCCATCTCATAACCAGGGGAGAGAATTAATTTAAGACCAATTAAGATTGTTGTCAGTAAGATTTAAACCAAAATTGCATGGAAATGCATTGTGAAAGAGTTGAATGAGGGCATAATTTCCCAAACACTGCTAGCAATCAGAATTTAAATATCTCTTCACCCATAGTCTTCAAAGCAGCTCATGAAGTATTATTTTGACCTTTGTGTTACAGATGAGGCAATTAAGGCAGAAAGAAAAAACCTCAGAAGCTTCTTGAAAGTTCTACTTTGAAATTTTTATCAGGAAAAAAATTTGCATTTTTTCTGGTGAAAAGTTGAAATCAACACCCTTTGCATTACAGACAAAATGGCCCAACAAGTAGAATGTAACAGAATGGAAATGGAAATATAGATAGATATAGACTATAGATATAGATAGAAAAGACTATAGATACCTTAAGACTTAAACTACTTCCAGCTCAGCCTCTGACTAGAAACCTTGGTCAATGCATAGACCTAAATTGACTCTCATTGCTTATATATGCATTTAGATTTCTGTGTATACAGCTTCCAGAGCATTCTATAGATGGCAGATAACAATTCTGAAGCTATTATTTACAACCTTATTCAAATCTAGAGAGTGACAGACATGCAGTGGTACAGTGTCTTTAAAACTGATTCAACACTATTCATGCAGTAGAGAGAAGAGCCGGGGAACACTGAGCTTTCTTTGCATTTAAGGAATTTTCTGGAATTTAGACTGTAATATTTCCAGGTTTTGCCTTCTTCAATAGATTCCTTTGTAGAATTCTTAAGGTAAGCTTATCTGAGCTCTCATAACCCTTTAACTCTACAATACAGTGTTGTCAAGGAACATTGCTTTTCCTGAACAGCTTCACAACCAGAAGCGACAGCAAAGATGGCATGTATGCCTTACATAACAGAAAATAGCTTTTTTCCTCCTCATTTATGAATTTAGTACAGGTCCAGGACATCAACTTTATTTCAATTCACTTACTCTCTCAAACAGAATTGATAACAAAGCTGGTTTTCCATGAGAAAATCTAAGAACTGTATATTTCACCTTGACATTTTTCTATCTTCCACGCTAAGTAGCTCCTCTGTCCCAGTTGTGAGAGTTCACTACTTCAACTCACCCTCCTGACTTCATGCCTACCCTGGTGAGCAGCACTGTAGCAGGGCATGGCTTGGTTGTAGCTATCCCTCTGACAAGTTCCGGTAAAGGGAAGGAAAAGGGAAGAAGGGTTGTCATACTGGTGACACCTGCTACAAACTTCTGACTTAAATCCACCATTGCCTTCCTCTCTGATCCTTCTGACCTGCACTAAGTGCTGTCTGCCAAACCTTCACCCTAAAGAAAACAGGCTTTAGGGAGCACTCATTGGAGTGGTGCTTGGAGACCTCCTCAGGCATCAAAGACTGTAAAAGCAATTCTGTCTAGGTAAGAAATAAAACTTAGACCAGATAAAAGGAAGGGGATGGAAAACAGCATTTGAAAGCTGGAAAACTGTCCCTGCAAGATTAAATAATTTTCCCAAGGTCAGTACTTGAGACTGGTGAGCTGAAAACTTGACTATTTGTGCTCCTAGACTAGCCATTAAGCACCATAAAAAGCCATTCTTTCACTATTTTTGGAGAACTGTTCCTAGTATGTACTTGAGTTGGCACATGTGAAGTAAAGGAGTAACATATGTGCAGTAAATAAATACAGCTCCATTATGATGGCTTAGATTTACATCTATTGATGTAAAGCTTGACTCTAAGTAACTGGTTTCTGCCAAAATAAATGTCAAAGCTTCCACAAATTCATTGAAAATGCAAAATTCAGAATTTTATCATCTGTGTCCTGACAGAGAGTATTTACAGAGAATATTCATCACTGACTGGCAAATACATAAGCAGAGAAACCCTTGTTATTACAATTAGTTATGTACTACATTCTATACAAAATGCAGATTTTTTTGAGTTATAGTTAACTAATTAGCAGTCTCAAGTTCTGCAAGATGAACTTTTTTCCTTGTTGCTGTTAAAACGAACAGAAAATTGGTGTAAGTAAGAAGAGAAGCAGCATTAAAGAACCATTGTATTGCTGAAAGAGAAACAATCAGAATAATGGACACAAGCTCACTTATTAACAGATAACACCACCAGACAGAACACGAGACAGAGCTCACAGCCAGAGCCTGTAATTACAGAAATACTGCTGGCACATTTTAAGCGCAGGAGCTGCCAGAGATTGCTTACCAAAGGTCTGAAATACAGAAGAAAATCTATTCCTGGATGCTTTCTCTCTCTATCCTATCATATTACTGTGTCTAATCTAGGACTCCTAGGAGATTAGAGTTTTCAGAGCTGTCTTCTGGGGTGCCTAAATGCAATAAATATCCTTCAGAGTACAACTTGGTATTGCTGTCACAGGATTTACTGCAGCTGGCTCTGGAGCCAAGGTATATTTTTCAGACATTTATTTGTTCTCTTCTCATCAACATTAAAATATTGAGAGTGGTTAAATAGAACAAAGGAAAAACAGCCAGAACATTTCTATGATTTAATTAAAGAAAGAAATCAAAGGGATGATAGCCAACAAAGGAAGCTTAAATGAAAATTTACTAGCTCTGGAAGTAACTCCCTGTGGAAGGTAATAAAATACCTGGCACTTGGGTTCCCAGTAAAATTAATCATATCTTAACTACACAACTCTTCCACAAGCATCTGAATAAAATCACTTCTTCCAACAGCTGCAACTGCATCTTGTTTTAAGATGAATAATATTTCTCTAATATTTATCTCATCTTTCTATTGATACATGAGAGCTGTCTAGACTCTGTCTGTCAAAATTCTGTCTTCAATTTCCTCTTGATTTTCCAAGTCACTGATTACAGGAAAAACCCTGGATTTTCATGCTCTCTAGGGTGGAGGCAGGCTGGGCTACTCTTGTTAATCCTCACCCAGGAAGCATTTATCATATTCAGTCTTACTTCTTAATTGGCTTAGATTAAAGAAAAAGGTAAATATTAATGTTACTTAAATTAGGCCATGGAAACAAAATTAGAAGTTTTTTAAAAAAATAATGTTATACACAATAAAAATGGCATTTTAAGTTTTTTTCACTGACATCAAATAGGAGCCTGATCCAAACCACTTTTTTTTTTCTTAAGATTTCACATTTTATTAATTAATGCACATACAATGAGATTTACATTCCCATAAGTCAGGGAAGCTATTGGAGAAAACTGAAGAATTAACATGCTATAAAAAAAGTTCCAAGCAAAGCCAAAAGACAGAACCAAAGCTGTTGGCAAGAAACCAACATAACAAACAGAAATAACTGAGAAAGGGTTTATTTCAGTTATTCCTGACAAGTGCCATTTGCCCATAAAATTGAAAGAGAATGCCTGAAAAAAAAAAAAAAAAAGATATTTCCTTGCCAAGTGCTTAACAGATCTTTGGTGAGAATTAAGCTTAGATTGCATTTCTGATATTAGAAAAACAGATTTTTATAAAGTTTTTGCTACATTATGAAAGGATCTTTCTATGTTCTTCCTCCCTAAGCTCTCATGCATCTGTTTCTTATTTCTGTTATTCTATTAAACTTTTTCTAATTATTATCTCCATGCAGGGGTATACATTGGAGATATCAGGTCAGCTGTTGGCAGATCAAGCTTTCAGTAAACAATAAAAAAACAACAGGGACACTTAGGTAAGTGTGCAGCTGGGGAACCCAAAATTACCTGAAGTTTCTCTATTAATTAGAAGTTCATTTAAAAATGGGAAGGCCACCTATGTGGTACTGGTGCATTGCTTTTTCCATGACACAATGCTTCTAAAATAAATGTATGCTTTAAAAAATTCAAGTCTTTGTGTGAGCAGAATAGTTCACACCACTTGCCTTGGACAAGCACATAACTAATTACAGTGAAAGTACACAAACTTTTCCAAAATCATGTCATGCAAATAAAATAAAAGAAAAAGATTATACTCACCATAATGAAAACCAAATTCCAACTGTAATAAAAATGAGAATATCTTGAATCCCACTCCGCAGAAATTATCTTCCTTGTCCTTCTCTACACCTGTTTTGTTTAGGCTTTTGAATTTTACTTTCCTTTTGAAAGCATAAAACACTCTGGTTCCTGATATCTTTTTTTTTTTCCTTTTGTGACTTCTGTTACTAAAAATCATGCAACTAACAAAGCAAAAATATCCAGGAACAAAGGGCTCCTGGAGCCAGCCTTAGAGCCCACCTTTTTAAACCAGCACCAGGTGGGTTCCAGACCACACCTGGTGGTGTTGGGTCATCACAAGGCCTCCTGCTGTTTGTCAGTGGAGATCTTTTAATCCATCACTTAAGTGAAAAGAAACAGGAAAGCAACTAAATGGATCAGACAAATCACATAGCATTGGTTACATACTCTTTATCAAACCAACTGAAAAGGTGTCAGTAGATCCACATAGATAATTTTATTCCTATTGATTGCTTTTTCTCTGCTTGTTAATGCAGAAACTAGTGGTTACCACTGGAGTTACCCTTTATTAGCTCTGCATGAAATGTAAGTTAAATCTCAGGATCCAATGGCTGTTGCAGGAAAACAATTTATTTTCTTCCATTCCTGCCTTGGGTCTTCAAAACTTGAAGGAGAAAAAAAAAAAACAAACAAAAACTCAAAACAAACAAACAAACAAACCCCATAAAAATCAACAAACAAACAAAAAAACCCACCTGAACTTAATTTCCTTCGGTTAACAGTGTTTCATTCAGAACAGTGGATCTCAAAACTTCTTGGGCCACTTGATGCACACAAATGCTTTGGAATACTGATATTGTAAATAAATACATGAAAGCTGCTTTGCTTCCTCTTCTTCAATGGCTTTTCTTCTTCCCTTTGAAAATGTTAACTTTAATCTTCACAAACAAATCCATTGTTTCTAACCTCAGATGCACTGAGGTCACCTTAGGCTGAACTTGTGCAATGTCAGGTCACTTACTTTGTAGATGTCCATGAATCAATGAGCTGAGAGTTTAAAAAATTGCAATATATCACACTAGATAGCTGCAAATGTTCTTCCTGGCTTCTTACTCCATATCTATAAGACATCACTTTCTGGGAAAATAAATCCCCAAACAAATAAAAATTGGACTATCAGGAATATTTAAATGGGTATCTGAAACAAGCCATCAATACCTGTGTGAAGATCTTTAAACCACAGCTGTGCTTTCTGAAGTGCAGCAAAAAAACTGAGAGCTGCAAATAACCTATAAAACACTCCAATGTGCACTTCAGTGAAACACTGAGACAGTGAATTCTACAGCATCTTACAGACATGACTGAAGCCTGAAACTGTTTTGTGTGGCTGATGAAGGCAGCTGTGCAATACCAATACAAAGGTAGAAGCAGCGTGAGGACCTGCATTGCACACAGCTCATCTCCATCTCCTGCAGCTGTGTCCCAGCACTAGGATACAACAGCCCGTGATGACAGGGGGGTGTGAGCAGCCAGTCTGTGACCAAAGTCAGCCAAAGAAGAGTTTATTCCTCATTATTGCTTTTTGATGAACGTAAAAATGAGGGAGAAATTGCTTGACTATTTCTAATTTAAAATTAGACACTGAACAAGGCTCTAAAAAGGTTTGATTACACCATTTGATTCATTGACAACGTGCTTCCAGACACTTTTTTATATATTTTATGGTTATTTTAGAATCCTGGTACTTTACAATTTTCTGGTACAAAAGTTTCCCAATTAAAACAGAAAAATATACAGTTCACTCACAATGTAACAATTTTAAGTGAATGTACAATTTAAATGTTATTGTTTCTTCCAAAACAGGTCTCTCTGGAATACATAACAGTTGTGATTTTTCAGGGGAGTAAGAAAAATATACATAACATGATATTTGTAGCTAACAAATGATAGGACTCTCTGTTTTACATACACAAACCAAGAAGGCTGCAACAGAATTATGGGCAGTATTTTTAAAAGAATGTTCACAATTAGAACATTTCTCTGACATTAAATATTTCTCCTAGTAAAGAGCTGTGGCAGGTATTTATCACAACCTGCATGGTTTGCATATTAATGTTGAAATCACCAGAAATGCAGGCTATGTCTCAGCAAGGAGGGAATTTGGGGCTCAGGCACAGAACTTCAATGTCAGACAACAATTTTTCCATGGGGAATTGTGCTGACTCCAGCAAGAGCAGCGAGGCAGCAGCTCCCATGGCATTCTGCAAGGGGGGACAGCAGCCAGACCTCCAGAAGGAAATGCTGCTCCCAGTGGGTTCCTGGATTCACCAGAGCAGCACCTGGCAGTTCAGAGAACTCTTCTGTACAGCAGGACTTCCCCAGAGTGTAAATACAACCCCCAGCCATCCTGAGGAGGGAGGGCATCCCAGAGCCCTGGGATCCACTCCCGGCTGCCCCCAAAGTGCAGAACTGCACCAGCCCCTCTGGCAAACATCACTGCGTGTGGCAGCACATTCCTCTCACCCTCAGGATTGTTCCTAGAGGTGCACAGAGAGAAATGGAAGAGAAACAATTTCTATTCCTGCTCCTTGTTTTTCCCATGTGGAATGTGTTTGGAGAATTGTTTCCCTGGGGTGATGGCTTGATTGGATTCTGGTGAGGATTGTTTGAGCCTGATGGCCAATCCAACCCACCTGGGGCTGGGCTCTCTGAGTTAGTTAGATTAGAGTAGGAGAAAGTAGTATGTAGTTTTTAGTATCCTCCTTTTATATAGTATATTAATGTATTTTATCATAATTATAATAAAGAAATAATTCAGCCTTCTGAACTGAGTCAGACATCGTCACTTCTTCCCACTGGGTTCACCTGCAGCCACAACAACTGGGGCTTTGGAAAATCAAGGCAATAAGACACAGTTCCTACCCTACCCTTAGCTTAAATTCCTTGTGAAGGCACTTTCCTGTGACACTATGCAGCAAACAGACCCATGATATTCATATTCCAGAGAGTTATTTGCGTGGATTTCTTGCTTTCAGTTTCTCTGCCCTTTCAAATATTACTTAGAAATTATATGCACCAGCTGACTGTCTGAAACAGATGGAAAAAGTCAGAGATTTTCTATTCTCTCAGGAAGACACAGGTGTGGCATCAAATAAAAAGCTCCACCAAGAGATAATACTGTCACTGAAAGGATTCATAAATACATTATTTAAAAGACCAAGATGTCATTGGCATAGAAATACTGCGGGTCATATGCACATCTTTTCTTTAAAAAAAGTAATACACCCACGCTCAATTTCACATTGGTATCATAGAAAATGCCTGCTTTGTCTTTCTAGAGGAAATCAGACTTGCACTAACAGCCCTGCCTATGCTCATGTACTCTGTGGCAATACAGTAAAATCCATTTAAATGAGAATGTCACCTGATGTTTCAAAATTCATGAAGGAACATTTGGTTCTTCAGTTTTTCCTTTCTTCTTCCCATCCTTTCTCCCTGTGCAGAGTAGGGAGACAAATAGCCCTGCTCTGGGGTATCAATATTACCACACATTAGGGCAGTGATCAGAGCAGAGGGCACGCTGTAGTTGTACTGGATTTTAGCCATTGCAAGTAGTTTTCTCTCAGTTTAAATGAGCAGATTCATGTCCTCATACCATTGTCCTGGTATAAAAGCCTGAATATAAGCAAACAAAAGATAAAGACACAAAATGCAATCAAAACTCAGCAGTTTGAAGCAGCCAGTCTGCCTTATTTTCCATTGCAATTTATTTTATTGCCTTGTGTACTGACACTAAACCACAGCATTGTTCAGCTGAAAGGGTGAATCTGGGATCTGTTCTGCTCTCAATGTTGTCCCCAGTGCACTGCAATTACAGAAACACCTGGTTTGAATAATTTCTCTACACCTACTGTAAAAATTCAGTGCCCAACAGACCAAAATTCCACCTCAGTCTGCAATATAAATAATGTATGTATAAGGCACTCAGATTTGTACAGGGCTGTGCACTTCTCCCCTGTGTCCTCAGGTACCATATCCTTTGCCTCAGCAGTTTAACATGATCTGTGTTGCAGGGTACCTTGTTTGACCTATGGCACTCAACAATAATAATTTTAGCTTTTGCTTGTAACTTCTCCCCTTAATCTGTTTTGATATAAATGAAACCAGATTATTGAATCTAATTGTAACAATCTCAGCCTTGTGGCTAACACCAGAAAATGGCTAGTGAGGTTTTGTTCTGGTTTAAAGTGCCTTGGCCACAATCTACTTGGTCTTATCCCTTCCTAACAATGAGCAACTTAAACTTTATGACAGTATTTACAAGTGAAACGTACAAATGGATAAGGGTTACACTCTGGCACAGAGCATTTGATTGAGATAGTAATTTACTTGGTGGCACAGGGTTATCTTCAAATATTCAATATCACATGTATCATACTAGAAATAGCACAAATTATATCTACTACACATAACACCACCTTAAGAACAACATCACAAGTATCATAAAGAAAGGTGCAAGAAACACTAAATAAGAAAGTAATGGAAAATATTTCTTAAATCCTTTCTTCTATTCCCCTTTTGGTTGTTGCTTAGCTCATTACATGAGTCATGGTAAAACCAAAAACTCTCTGCCCAAAGGAGTGGGACATTTAACTTAATGTGAACCAACTTCTGTTAAATATGTCACTTGGGAGAAAGTTGAGCATATTTATTATATGGATGCAAAAAATTTCCTATGTTTTGTCTTACAGATTTACCTCCTATGTGCATGCAAAAGAAGAAATACAGTTTCTTTTTTTTTTTTTACTGGTATTCATTGCCTCCTTCACCATTTTTATTACTCTTTGTAATTACCAAATAAATTGATTTGTTCTGATAATCTAAAGTTTAAAAAATTCAATGCTCTCCAGAATTTTCTCACGTTTAAGTATTTTTTACTACATTTAAATGTTTTACTTCCACTATAATTCCTTGAGGAGCTCCTTTTTCCTCTGAGGTGGTGAGAGAACAAGCCCACAATTTGCAGTGCCTTACATAATAGCTCCTGCTGGAGAAATACATCTGGGGCTGAATTCTTAGCTGTTGTGGTTTCATGGATTAAAAATTGCTTCCAGCATTTGGTTTTCTAAAAGATGGGACTGGGCACAGAGAGGTGAAAGAAAACTGACATTAGTATGTAAGCTGACATTTAGCTTGGGTGGAAGTTAATGAGCTCCATCCTGTCAAAGGCTGAAATTGCCTGTGAGCTTTCCTAGAAGATGCTGTAACAAATGAATATGAATATTTTTGCATTAAAAAAAAAAAAGAAAGAAAGAAAAAGAAAGAATAGAAATTTACTCTGACTGCTTCTCAGGTGGGCGGTAGGAGGATACAAACACATCATGCCTGGCACACGTAGGCCAAGCAAGAAGTGAGTCTGTTACAGACACCACAGGAGCCAGTGTGATGGAAGCCTGGACCCTCTCTGACGTGTTCATTCACGTGGGAACACATCTATTTCCAGGCTAGGAAATGAGCCACAGCACTCAGGCAAAAATGTCACTGACCACAGACTCTGTTTGAACACCTCCGTGCAATTCAGAGACAACTCTGTGCTGCACGTGAAGTACCAGGTTTTCTATTATATCTGATCTTGGGTGACAAATGTACCTGTGTAAAAATGCTTTCTGACAAATGAATGGACAAGAGAAACAATTTTTATAGTAATATCATTAAAGACAATGATTGCAGCCCAAGTCCTCCTCCACTTCTTTAGCAACACTTTGAAAGAACCAAGCAATTCTGAGAGCCTCATTATTCAGAGTAGCAGTGTGATCAAAAAGGTCTTTAATGCCCTAGAGAACCGAATGGCCTGGAATGCCCCAGTGGGAAGGTTGTTGGAGCTTGAACTTTTGCATCCAAGCTTTTTTCACTCACTCTTATTTGAACCCTTGCAAAAGGCTGCTCTCATAAATACTGGTTTCTGTGCAATATTAATAAGAGATTCTGTGTTCTGACAGGACTGTCAGTATGGGATTGACAACTATGCCTTTGAAAGAGGTCCCCAGAAATGAAATGACAACACTCAATAGTTTTTTACATAAATTTAGTGTGACATAAATTAAAATATAAATTGAGTAGTGTCTTTGGCATGTCTACACAATACATGTTTTAACCCCGTGGAAGAACCCCCCAGAGCAGAGTCATACCTCACAGAGGGTCTCCAGAGACCACAGGCTGCCACAGAGCTGTTGCTAACCTAACCATTGGCAAAGGGAAGTTTCCCAGATGCAACATATAAATAGCTTGTGCTGAGCCATACAGTGCTGACACCTCTTTAGAAATGACTTCTCTAAAGCCCAGCTTCTCACTAAACAGAAGCCTTGTGGTTGCGAAAGAATGGGAAGATGCTTTTAGGAGAGGAGCAACACTTTGTCACAACCTTCTCAGCCTCAAAAAGGCACATGCTGGAAACTGACAGGTCCCTTTCTTTTTCCTTGGATGGAGAAGACACTTGTCTCATTCTATTCCTTTTTCAGTATTGTTGCTTTTAAAGCGACAAATGAATAAATAAACAACATCTGGTTTGCACAGCAGCCATCTGGAAAATCTTGGAAGCGAAGTGTAGAAGGGCCCCCAGAGAATGCTGAGGAGGCAGAGAATGGAAAATAACTTGCAGATGCACTCACCAGGGCCAGGGGCTCCAGCTTCCCCACCCTGGGCATGGCAAGGAGCCAGCACCCACCTGGGCTGGCAGCCATCCTTCCCTGGTGCTGAGAGAGAAACACGGCATGGCAGGGATGTGTCTGCAGGAGTCTGACTGCTGAAACCACAACACTTACTTTGGAATACCCCTCTGCTTTAAACGTTAAAGATATTTGTACCACACTTTGAACAGCGATGCATTATGTGGTTTGTTAGACCAGAAGTACAGTTCCATGGCCAAGTTGATTTAATGCTTATCTTTCCTTTTCCTTCCCAACCTACAAGCTGGCATTCCCTCTCTCTTGTGCTGGCACTAGCTTGGCTTGCTGGGCTCTGCAGCCATCTTAATCAGGAAGTTCATTAAGCTGAGTATTAATAATTCTTTCCTTTGGGGCCAGAGAAGTTTCCTGTTGCTGATTACTTGGCTGCACAAAAACTAGTGCTAGGAGAAGGGAGAGGACCAGACTGTGGTGCAGGCTCACTGCACACTCCTCAGCAGCACCACAGACCTCGACTATCCCGACCTCTTTGTAAAGCACATGCATAATTGTGACATGCATAGCAAAAGCCTTTTGAGACTCCCTCCCTTTTTGACTCTGTGCTTAAGGCCTGAGTGTTGTGTTCAAACTGCAACAGGATTTTTTTTTTGCTGCCTTTCCTTCAATCTTTATCACAATCAAATGAAAATGTTAATTAAGTATGGAGAAGGAGACAGTGAACCTTAGCACACAAAGGATCAGAATAATTACTTAAATAAATTTCTTTTTTAGTCATGGTGTCTCTGATTATTTTATTAGATCATCAACTTGCAAATATTTTTAACAAAAATGGAGGTGGATTTAACATTTGCCACGGTGCTTTCCTCTAAAGTCAAACCATGACATTTCACAGATTTTGTTAATCTTATTTTTCAAAAATCACTCAACTGTGTATCTTTTGGAAGGTAAAAAGGTAAGTCCTATGCAGGCAATAACTCCTGAAAAATAAGACCAAATTTCCAGAGAAGGAACAGCTAGGTTTTGCTGTGGATATAGCTGTCCTACATTATTTGTCTGAACAGGTTTGTAATATTTTACAGCTTATGCAGGAATCAAGAAAAGAAAAGAGTATCTTTAGTCTCACTTGGAGACAATGTCAATTTCCCACAAAGCTGACAGCAACAAATGGTTCCTATGACTTTTTGTTCATGTACCAAAGGCTCAGCATTATGGCCTGATGGAAAACCAGAACAGGTTATCCTGAGTCCATAGGAAGAGAAATTATTGCTGCCAGTTTTGATTCCGTGTTTCTTCATTGTTCACCAAGTTTTGCAGTCTATGCGCATTAGGTATGCATAATGCATATCTAACATATATCTAATTATAAAATATACATAGGTACAGCAAAAAGAATATGAATTTCACTTCTTTGTCCACCAGACTGCATTGTAGACCAAAATGCTGCCAATGACCTTCTACAGTATACCTGAGATTCATGACTATGTACCCAGGGTTCTGCTGGTCTGAGGTTCAGACTTAAAAGGGGTCTCCTCCTTTGATGCCTGAGGTTCAACAGCCTGGGAAAAAACTTGAAAAGATATCCAGGTTCCAAGGCATTCTGAGTTCCACTTGTTTATCACAATTAAGTGAACAGATTTTCAAATTTACCAGGGCAAATGGTGAGAAGGGGATAATGGAATTTGGATCAAAGCCTGTGAGTTTAACCATGGAGTTTTAGGGCAGGGCTGTGCAGGGGGAGTAGTGTAAATACCACTGAGAATTTGTGAAATGGCACATCAGGCACTTTGTGAAAGGTACATGCTGGAAGGGATTTGGAGCCCTCTCATTATATAGAGATTTGATCATTATAAGACATTCTAGAGAGGTTTTTTACCTTGGCAATGTGAAACTTGCATAAAGACATATCAGGCATTGATAATTGAGGGAATTCCTGTGGCATATAAATTTCCACTGTGATTCAGATCAGTTCAACTCAGGATTATTGCAAAACTTGAAATCTAGTTAACAGCAAACAAGGTTTATGCAGAAAGAGATTGTTCCACTTCCCTGGAAAGCTTTTTGTGAGGGTGGCAGTGCAGAAGTGTGTTCATGTCATCAGTTGTAAGCGTCTAAAGTTGACACTACTGAGGAAGTTTGCTTCTACCCAAGTACATTAGTCATCTCCTGGATATTCAAGACTTGTTTGCCCCTTGAGCACACTTGAGGGAAATATGACTGATAGCAATAAAACTACTTGCAGGCATGTGTTATTACCAGCAGACAATAACAGAGTTACCTATCTCCCACAGGCATTTTCCATATATCTCAAGATGTTTGTTATGAGCAACTGATTTCTCTGGAGGAGCCTAAATTATTTCTGTGCTCCTGGCAGATGTTGTGCCATACCTAGAAAACTCATTTTGACTCACACACTGATAGGCATCATTTCACAGTCACAGAATGGTGGTCAGAAGGGATCCCTGGAGATCTTCCCCTGCAAACCCACTGCTCAAAGCAGGGTCAAGCAAAGTGGGCCACTCAGGCCATTCTCTGGCCTCTGGCAGGGGTCACCTCCTCTTTGATCTTAGGTTTTATTGTTCTGCTTCTCCAGGCACAATCTCTGTCTAGAAATCTTCATGGTGAGACAGCTTCACAATTTCCCACTGCTGATCCAGCATCAGGTTTGCATTTGCCCAGTATAGAGTAAGTGTGAAGAAAGTTCTGAATATGCACAGAGATGGAGAATGTGAGAAAATATTAAAGCTTTAATAAGTGAGCCATTTTGGAGGCCTGTCCTAACAATATGCAGTAGAAGATGCCCAGTGGGATCACCTCCAAAGAAGTGATTTTGTTGATCATTGGAGGGATAACCAGGACACCATAAAACCTTTTCCCCTTCCACAGGAATTCTGTGCTGTTCAGGCAGGGTTGTCTGCACACCACTGGTTTCACATTCCTCACTCAGGCCGACTGCGTCATTTCCCACTGAACAAATTTCTGGCATGTCAGTCTCTCTTCCTCTGACCTGATACTTCCAGATTGCACCATTTCAATAGAGAAACTAATTTATGGAATTAAGATTGGAACAAGAGGCCACACATTAGCCCACATCCAGCAGCAGAAATGACATGCATTAATTACACTGTTATGACTGGACCAGGTCAGATCAGAGGCCACTTTTTCAGATCAGAGCCTGGGATTTTGTCTCCAGCAGCAAATGCCTAAGGAATTCTGTGAGAACAAGGCACATATCCTGTGATACAGCCCTCAGTGGTCTGCAGCTCAGGCAGTTTCCAGCCCAGAAGTGGTATCTTCAGTTTGAGCAGCCTCAGACAAACTCTTCCCATATTTTTTGCCTCATTCATTGTTCCTATATAACTTCTAGACAGCTGTCAAAGGTACCCAGCCTATTGCATGAACTACCTCAATATCCTCTGGGATGGGTACTCTGATTTAACAGGTTAGTAAATGAAGTACAACCAGGAAGAGAGCTTGAATATCAGAACTATAGTCAGCTGAAAATCCTACTGTTCACAAACCAAACAGTATAAAACTAGAAAAAACTCCAAGCCACAACCAACACAGAGTGGGCAGAATTCAGGTTTCAGCTTCCTTCACACATGTGCTGAGGCTGACAGGGAGTTAGATGCTGCTCAAAGTTACCAGCTAATCACAACCAAACCTGTTTATGAGAAACAAATCTATTTTTAAACTCACAGGTATAATTTAAAACCAAGCACAACCCTTGCTAGTGGGAGATGTTTGAATCCTTGGTGGATGTTGCCCATATATCTATAGTTGAAGAATCATGCTCTTACTAAGAAGGGGTTCTGTACCTCTAGTCCCACTGAATATGTCTCACACTGGCATTTAATTGTATTTGAGCAGTGGAAATTGATATGCCTTATTTATGGTTAAAGTGCTGGCAGCCTTCATGAACAGTGTATTAACATTAACTTCTAAATTTATTTCTAGACTAGTTAAGCTGCATTGATGAATTTGACACTAACGCTAGCAGATCTATGAAATACATGTGTTGAATATTTTATAATGTTGATATAATATCTGGAAATTAAAGAAAATTAGTTAAAGTGTGACTGCATACAGAAGTAGGCCATATCCTGTATATTTTTAACTCATTTTCCACTAATTAGAACAGAGGGTATGCTTAGTTAGGCTGATAATTAAGCAATAAAACCCTAGTGATTCAGTATGCACTACTGGTATTTTGCTAATTAACAATTCCATGAAATCTAATAGTAGTGCTCTTATCATTTAAATCAATGAAGTATTGATCTTCCAACAATATGGACAAATCTGAAGAAGTAGCTGTCATGAACTGCACTCTCATAACCTCATTTAAAAGAGAAGCTAATAACTGTAAGAGAATGTAAGAGAAAAAAAGCTTTTATGTATGGCATTTCAACTGTGTATAGCAGTGTATAAGTCAGTCACATTACAATTAAGTGACTCAAAAGTGGCATAAAAACAGACAACCTGAAAAAGCAAAGAGAAAGAATAATACATTTATTCTTGTTGGAATCCTTACTTTCAAAGACTACATAGATTTAAAAGGCCTATTATATCAACCAGAGTCTCACCTTATCAAGAAAAATTATTATGTAATATGCAGGATTAAATCAAGTGAGTATGAATGCTTACTTGTCTTTATGGATCCAGACTATCTTTTAGTATTATGCAGAACTGAGTTTCCTGCTGGCTGTATATTTATAAAAACTGTCCAGGAAAATGCCAATTTTTTTTCAGAAAATCAGAAAAGCTCCAAACCTCTCCTGTCCCTCAGGAAAATGGATGGTGATAATGACAAGTTTTCCTGACAGCAAGACCAAAATTAACAACAACAGTGCACTTTATAATTATTCCAGTGACAAAAATAAATACAGGTCAGATGTCTCTCAGGATAAGGTTGATGCATTTGCTTTTGAGCAATAATTTAGCTTCAGTTAATGAAGCCAGTAATATTTAAGTGATGCCTTCTTTGCTACATTAAGTGATGCAAAAGTCTAATGCATAATTTTTTTTAAATTATAATGGTTCCAGAATTTTTCATTTGTGAGTGATTCATTGGACAACGCCAGATTTAAATATCTGGCAAAGATTTTTTCTTATAAAGAATTACACACTTCTAAACCCTGAACAGAGTAGGCCAAAGCTGACCATTAATTTTTTGCTTCAGTTTCAAAGTCATTGGTCATTGAATATTAATCTGCACCCCAGAGGAACCAGAGGGCATGGCCTTAGGCACTGAAGCAGAAGAAGCATTCCTTGATTTTTTCCAAGGCCTGAGCAGTCTCCAGGGGCTGTGGGGAGGTAAAGAAGGTCTCTGTTGTCCTGTCCTGCTGGCCTGGGCTCTGTGTCCAGCACAGACCCGTGGCTTGGCTGGGACACAGCTGTGGAGTCTGCAGAGGAGTGATGCTGAGTGATGCAGGTGCAGCACATCAGGGTTGGGTTGCAAACCTGCAAATCCAGAATAAACTTGTTCCACGGAAATCCTCTGCTCCTTCCACACTTCCACAAGACCAGTTCTTTCCTCCTGCCTCAGTTTAATTTTAAATCTCTGCTTTTCATTCTGCCTGGCCAGCCCAGGCCCAGCCTTCATCTTTCTATCCACACAGCTTCAACCCATCTCATATACTTCTACCTAGGGAATTTTGACAACTCTCTTATAAGTCTCTTCAACTAAAGGAATCCCTACAGATGCCAAATGGATTATTTGGACATGCCATTTATCCCTCCAAGACAAGCCAAATATTTTTTTATTATTATTTTATTGGTTTTCTTTTTTTCCCAGGGCACAGTCTCTAGTTTCCTAGCAGGACATTCCCACCATGCACTGCTCCATATTCTAGCAAATTATCTCCATCCCATTCTTGGGCTGCACAACTTGCTTTTAACAATCACTGCGAGGAATTTTACCTGAATGAAACAGCAGGAAAAAATCCTCTCAAGGAAGGAAAAACTGTAATTGTTTTCCAGGAGTGTTAAAAAAATTGTTCTCACATCTTTATGAAAAAGGGTAGCAGGCCTTATTTCCAGTTGGATGTCTGTATCTCTGACTGATCCTATTCCTCAAGCCAAACCTCAGAAGATGAAAAATTAATGCCTGTGTCTGGAAGAGCCAAATTCAGGGGTGTAAAACCCAAATTACTCATTAGGGGAAAGGCAGCGGAGAACAACTGTCCTGTACTGCAGTACATTCTCTTTGTTCCTTCATGAATACCTTAAAATAAACAGAGACCAGAACCAGTTTTGGGGTTTGTGCTTGCAGTATAAAACAAACCCAGCAGAAGTACTCTTGCTTTTTTAGGGGAAAGGTCAACCACATCTCCAAAGTGTCTGAAACTGCTGGAGCTGTAAAACTGGGAGCGATGCCCAGTTCCTAAAGTTCACAGATGGACTGGACCATGAAGAGGAATTTCCCCATTAATGACTGAAAGATCACCTTATGTCCAAAACAAAAGAGTAGTTTTCTCTCAATATGCATAAAGGCATAATGGGTGAATTTCATACACCCAGACAGAGATGTAATTCACACTGCCATTTCATAACCATATCAAAGCCCACCAGAGCCAGCCACATTCATAGTGATGAGGAAAACAGCCCAGCAAAGATGGTGAGCTGAATTACATAGCACTCTATTCCTGCACTGAATGGAAAGTGACATGCTAAAAACTGAAAGGGAATTCAGCTGCCATGGTCCATTTATTCCTCCATGCTTCTGAGGCTGCAGACTAGCTGGCTGTGTGCAGAATCCACCCACTTAGTCATAGATCACCAACAAATAAGAGCCAGCACAACCCTAACTGAGGAGCAGACCAGCAACTGAAGATTAAATGCTCCACAGCTTCTTACTGGCTGTGTAAATGACCCACTTCTTCAAATCATTGTTTAAGAGGCATTTTAAAGACCTTTATGATAATTACTATATTTGGTTCCCGAATCAACTTAGCCTGTTGCTAATGAATTATTTGTATTAGGAATTAGATCCTGTATACTTCAAACTGCTGCAAAAGAAAATAAGTTATTGTGCACCTAAAGATGATGAGAAAAAACAGTTCAGTGGCCATATGTTGAGCTTCGATTGTGAAAACCCCAGCAATGATGTTACAAATTTTACACTGGTTACATTACCCAAAGAGAGGAGCATCATGAAGTTACATTTTCTCTTTCTTCTCCCTAAATCTAAATGGAATCCTAAAAATAGCAAAACACGTTTCAGGAAATTTTTTAAAGATTACAATTGCAGCCCTGTTAAAGGGAACATCTCACTCTGGCCAAGGACAGTTAATTCTGAGGCCACATCTGAAAATCAGGAAGAGCTGGAACAAAAGCAACCATAATTATATTAAAAGTGCCTCATTAATGTAGTGTTAAGCATCAGAATATTGTAAGGAGGGGAGGGTGCAAGAATTAATAGTTTTATTGTAAAAATAAATTGCTCTGCTGTCCTTTTTCTATCTAAAGCATCCACTCATAATTGAGGCAGCTAAATGTAGCCTTTGTTAGATGAAAATGTGGCCAGGCTGTTAGCATTCTTTTATCTGACGGCTTAATGCAGTAAAGCTTGCATTATAAAAATGAACATTGCAAAGGAATATTAAGTCAAAGAATTTACGAAGGATCATGTTACTTTTTTAGGTAAGTACTTTTTAAATGAGTTCAATCAGTGCTACTGTTTCTTTTGGTTTTACTAGAATTCATATATTTATATATTACATATAAACTCACTATAATAGGATTTTCACGTACAGAGTATATTAAATTTATCACTGGTACACAATGAAATTACTCCATTGTGCTGCAACATGAGACTGATTTTCTAATGACTGGCGTAAGAGAAAGGTAAAAGGATAGTAAATTCCTCCTCAGCAGTCTTGTTTATGTGTTGTAGCCACATTCATGATAAGTTACTGTAAAGGTGTTTACACCTTCCTAAAGGTGAAAAATGTAAGTATTGTACATGATAAAGGCTTAGTTATTTTTCTGCACTGATAGACACACAGGGGGGAAATATTTGCAGAATGATTTGGAGGACTGGAGAAGGGATTGGTCCTTCCTGACATACAAAATCTGTTTCTCCTCCCAAGTGGGTTCCAAGAAACTTTTTTGGGTAACCCTCCATTTTTTCCTTGCTATGCCACAAGTTTTTCCTTGCTCTTCTAAGCAGAGCAAACGAAACAAGGCTCCTCTTTAAGACAACTCACTTAACAACTGGTGTGAGCTGTATCCTCCCATTCAGTGTCCTATTACTTGTAAATTGTAAATCAAAAATTATCCATCACAGTCACCCACTACAGAATCTGAAAGACAAAGCTGTGATTTAGACACCAAACCTGACAAACTTCCAGAATGGCTAGACAGAACTACACCATGCAGCAGGAGACAACATGGTCTCTGTGCATTTCAGGACTGAAAGTGTTTATTCCACCAGAAAAGAATGTCAAATAAGGGGTTTCTCACATCAATGTTAGAAATATGGAACTGATCCTCATGGAACACAGTTGCTATTCCAAAGTTATAAGAAACCTGTTGGTGACTAGAGTCTTTCTCCTGAGCTGTGTGCTGGTGCTCTAAGCTTTGAGCTGTTTTCTCTATGCCCAACGTTTGCAGGTAAATCCTTTCATCAATACAAGATCACCATGACCCCTTCACTTGCAATTTCCTACATACCTTTACACACTCCTAACTTTCTTGTTCAGCTCGGCTTGTTTCTGTTTCATCTTCACCACCAGAGAAAGCTGAAGATAGAAATCACAGAGAGGTGGAGGAACAGAACCTTGGTGTCAATTTTCAGGAGTTTAATCCAGCCAGATACTAAACCCTCAGGAGCTGCTCCATGTCTTGCAGAGACACAGCTTTGAGGCCTGTGGCTCTGCCCATACCTTGTTATTTTTGGACTTGTTCCTGCCTGGCTGCTGCAGAGTCATAACAATGAAGTCTCTAAAAGCTCTCTCTCTTCAATCACTGCCCTAATACAATGGCACTCAAAAGAAAAGAAGCATTTTTAATAATCTTTTGATTCTGAGTTGTCTTTTTCATTGTTAATAATGTTGCTTATTTCTGTGTACCTAGGGGAAAGGAAAATTATATATATGAATATATACCAACAGTCATGTGGAAAGCTGCTCATACAAGTCACATTTCTTATTTGTCACTGACAAGAATATTAGCTGGCTAATTCTCAGCTTTATCAAAACTCTAAATTAAAACTGCTGTGACTTCAATTATTTTCAAGGCAATTTTTTCCCCCAGAGGCTTGGTTTTCATTCAACAAACCATGAACATTCATGTATTACACAAACAAATCTAATGATTGATATCTTCCTATTGTCACCTTGCAGTTGGAGGTCTGTAGTTTACTCCTTCCTATGTGAATAATGATTAACATAAAAATTAGATTTTTACATAAAGTCATGATCTTCCCAAAGGAACTGCAAATATTCTGTTGAATATAAACTATTCAATTCTCCTTTAAACAAAGGGCAGAGTTTGCAATTAGCTGTAATAGACCAGCTGATTTGTTGGACAACTTAGAAGGGCATCTAGTTATTCAAGTCCTTCTTAATATCCTTTCTCCAGACAAATTCTTGGGCTAATTTTTCCCACTTCATCATCTGATCTATTAAAAGATTTTATATCTGCATACAGCATTTTTTCTTCCTATATTCTTAAATAAACAAAATGTCTAGTGCCATCACTAAATAAAAGCATAACCTGAAAATCAGACTCCAGACTCTTCAAAGAAGATTTTCTAAGTATTTATTTAATGTGGTTGCTCAGTCTTTAAAAATACTTTTAAAAAATGCATGATGGTGCAGGGAATTGTAGAGAAAGTATTAACAGCACCAAGCCAGATTGCAGCAGAGCAATGTCACTACCTCCCTGCACAGCTAGCTCTCAACAAAGAGAGGCTTTAGATAGGTCTGTGAAGAGTTCTGGAAATCCAGGATTTTAGAGAGATTATGAAAATCCTCCCAAGATAGATTTTAGGGGATAAGGCCAGACCCCACCTCCCCAAAGTCTCATCATTTGCAGTGATGTAATCTTCATGGAGGATTTGGAACTGTCTTATTTGACATCATCTGTCTTGTTTGACAGACACAGTGAATGTTGGACACCTAAAACAAAAGCAATGGGAAAAAAGTTTTTATGGATTTATCACCAGTGCAGCTTTGAAGATTTGGTAAATTCAAAGACCTCTATGTTGATCTGGCTCTTCCTAGCAAATAATCAATACCTAGTATCCCTTCCTGGTCTCTTGTTTAAGATTATTCACAATTAATTGATGTTTCAAGACTTAAAGAAGAAAAACTGGTATACTTGGAATAAAATGCACAAAAAATCCTTGTATTGGAAAGCAGAAAAGGAACATGGACTCACAATCTGGGAAGAGGATGAATTGGAAGATCATCTTTTGGAGATGGTGAATTTTGTGCTTTATCACTAAATTTCTTGACTGCCTTAAGAAATACTGGCTATCTCCCCATCAATGTGGCACATCAGTATTCTACATGGCACAGTTTGGACTGCAGAATAAATCATATTTCTAATAAAACCACTGGTGTCCCAAAGGGGTCAGTAGCAAAGAACTCTTAGGTCTTCTTTCACTTCTTCACTGTCCACATCTCTGAAAATAATTTGTTGGCTGGCAAATAACTTAGAGTTTGTCCAAATGAATGGCCAAACTAAGAGAAGTCAGTTAATTTCCTTTGTATATTAAGATATGAATGAAGATATGGCTACACCATTTTGAAATATTCATCGAGATAACATAAGAAATAGAAACCAATACAGCCTTAGTGGGAAAGTTTTAATTGTTGTCCTTTTCCAGCACAACACCAAAAAGCAGAGAAAAATGGCAGAACAAAATTCAGCAAAGCTACTAAGCTTGTCTGAATTTATACTGCAGCTAATAACACTTTCCTAGCTTACTTTAAGTTATAAGGAGTTACCTTGAACATTTGGTCAAAGGAGTACTTTGGAGGACAGCTTTGGTGGAAATTAATTAATCTGAATCTTGCTCCTGGGTAGCTATTAATTACTTATGGTAATTAGAAAGGAAAGCTTGACTGGCTGCTGCAGTCGCCCTGTGATGGCTCTAAACATGTCTAACTAATCATTCCAGTGCTAGTAACTGTTTCTCTCTTTCCCAGACTCATGGAATCACAGCAAAAGGAGCCAAAGCTGAAAGACAGGGAAGCATAGGGGCAAGGACTCAAAAAATTGGAAAGTCTGGCGGATGAAAGAGGGATTAAAGATATGCAGAGACACATATTTAGTCTGTTGGTGTTGCTGTAGCTCTTAATGTGAGAAAACAGAAGATATAAATAATTTAAGTGACTTTCAAAGAGATGGAATTAATCTTCCCAGGCTCCCTTTGAATGGGGTGGATTCAGCACAGAACCTCATCAAGGCTGGAGGCAGCATTATATCCCCTGGAACAAAATGCCTCACCATGGGGCATAAGAAGTATTCTTGCAGCAGAAAACAGGCATCATCTATAAAATGTTTTACTAGCTGACAGGTTTTCTTCACACAGAAACCAAAATAAAACCAGTTATAAGAGTACCCTAAAGAAACGTGGTTGATATTGTTGGAAACACAGAAAGGAGGTAAAGTAAGATTGAAAAAACCTGCAGTTCACCCAAAGAAATAATGTAAAATGTAAAATTCAATGAAAGAGATGCAGGGAAAGCTGTACCAGTGAAAGAAATGCAAAAGAATAAAAAGACAGAAAATTGGGTACAACATTCTGTTACACAGAAATGAAAACTAGAAAGAATTTAGGGCCACAGAAAGGGATTTCAATCACAGTTCCCTCCTCTGTCTTCAGCCTGCTATAAGCCTTCAGTTTCATTATCAACATTACTATCTTTCATTAACACACAAGTGGAGAAAGACTCTAAGTAAATTGAAAGTAGTGCTGATGGGCTAAAGGACTTATCTAATTGAATGTAAACATCAAAGAGAATAAAAAGTTGTTTATTTGAAGCACAAACAAAATGGATCATTTAAAGCATGGAGAGTACAGGGTGAATGAAATGGAACTTACCACTTTCACTGTGTCTATTCCCCTCAAGAATTTATAGAAAATCCATCTGGGATACCACAGGTCTTCACTGCTCCCTTTGGACAGGAGGGACTCAGACAAGCTTCACTCAATGGGCTGTGCCAGGCTTCACTGCAAGGTGGTCCTGGACAGAGGGCAAAAGTGCTGCTGGGCAGCATTCGTGGAAAAATACACCACTTCATATGAGGGTGAGAATGGAACTGCATTTTCCCTGGAGCTATAGGCCATTTGGAAAGTGTACAAAGAACTGATTGGTGTTTCTGGACCTGCTCCTCTTCACTGCTCCACAACGTCAAACAGATGATATTTAAATTGATTTTTTAAAATATAAATAGACATTCAGTTGTTTTCTGGTTAATGTTCAGGGATTTTGTTTTAAATGGATTAGGAGCTTAGATTTTATGTAGTTTTCACTTGCAACTAAATCCCATCTCTATGTATGATTAAGTTATTTAATAACTTCTGCACAGAATTGTTTTCTTTGCTTTGTTCTCAAATACCCCCAGCTCTATACTGATTTACAAACATTTGTTCAGCTTCCTGCCCTGCCATTTATTATGCTCACATTTTCATAAAAAATTAATTAAGTTTTAACACCAGATATATTTGTGTTGTGTGTCATTTCTTTTGTCTTAAAAATCCTGTGCCCATCAGTGTATCTTTGGAATCCATTCTCTTAAACTCAGCTTTAGTGAGCTGGGCAATCTGAAGCTTTAGGGATTTCCTAGCAGCTCAGTATTCAGGGTCTTCTACTGGGATGAAGCCTGCGAGTTTGGCTAATTCTCTTCTACACCAGAGACTTCTGACTAGGAAGAGCTGTCATTAAAACATCCCAGATGTGGGATGGCTTCTCTTGGAGAAGTTCCAGGCCAAAGTTGGCTCTCCTGCCTTGTTAGCAGTTTTGTGGTATGCCTTTCCACCCATGAATCTTCAAGGGATAATTAGCAAAGGAAAAGAAGATCCGCAAGGATGGAACAGCTGTTGCTTTCAGAGCACAGAGGTTAAGAAAGAGAGATACCCCTCACCAGGGCTCCAGGAAAATACAACATGCACTAATGGAGCCTGCAGCAGCTGGATTACAGGTTAGACTTCAAAACAAAACCTCTTAAATGAAACCTCTAACAAACACATGTCTTGACTAGGACATAGGAGGTAACCAGCTTTTTATCCCTTCTTCTGGGACTAGACTACTGAAAGCCATGAGCAAGCTTTCTCCACTGTGAAATTAAATGGGTTTCTATGTGAAATAAATCATTAATGTAACAGAAAGGAAAATAATTATTCCCTAATTAATCTAAATTAGAAGCCTGGAGGTATTTTCTGGAATTTAAAAAACAGCTCCTAACCTTCAAAAACCAATCCGGTTGACCCTGATCTTGAAAACACCTCTTTGCCTTTAGCGATTGATTTTAAATAGACTGACAATGTCCCTCTTGCTCATGCAGAAGTAATTAGCATTTGTTTTCATGATGAGATTAGAGCAGCACAACATCCCTTCTATCACTCCACTATTGACACTGCTTTTTGAAAGATCTGAAGCAGCTGAATGCAGAAAAAGCCTCCAGAGATGTGGCTACAGTGACTTTCATTCCAGGGTCCACAGTCAAAGTGAATCAAATGTTTGAGATGTGCACAGTTCTCTGTGTCAGGTTGAGGGTGAATGTGGGAAGTTCTCCTGCAATGCAGTTGGCCAAAACCCTCTCCTCTCTCCTTGGGGTGCTTTACATTGTTTTGATGTAGCATCCACGGGAAAAACAAGATTCACACTGCAACATGAAAAAAAACCTTTGATAAAGTGACACCTGCCTTCCCACCTGCAC
The DNA here is from genome assembly GCA_003676055.1 of Chloebia gouldiae. NCBI lineage: Eukaryota > Metazoa > Chordata > Aves > Passeriformes > Passeridae > Chloebia > Chloebia gouldiae. The sequence continues at coordinate 1,968,316 of QUSF01000066.1, read as the reverse complement.
ACCCCGGTGACAGGTCCCCAAAGCTGGCCAGGAGGTCAGGGAAGAGGGACAAGTCACATCCAGAATTCCTGATCTGCTCCATCTAGACCATGACAGTCTGGATCTTTTGTGCACACTTGGTGCCCAAGGCAAAGGGAGGCCTTTGCCCTCCCGTTCATTCTCCTGCTTTCTCTCCATTGTTGTTGCCAGCACAGATACCCCCTAATAGAGAAGGCTCTAAAACAGAGAGACAGCAGGACTTGACAGTAAAATGGAGCATTTTTAGCTGAAGAGCTAGAGAGCAAAACACAGACAATCATAGACTGCTAACTCTGTGCATTAAAGAGAGTCTTACAGATGCATTTTAACATTATCCCTCTTCCCTCCCCAAAATGGGAAATCCCATTAGCAGCATAATTAGCCCTCCTTTAAGTAGCTAATTACACCTAACTCAGCCATAATATCTAATTACTGGTTTATTCACTCTAAGTGGTTTATAACATGAGAAATTACTGAGATGAAATTAGATCAAAGGGTAACATAAAAGTATTTGCCTTTCAAACTGCCTTTGAAGGCAGAGGTAGAGCTGGAAGGGGGTGGTGGAAGAGAAACTGCAGCTTGAAGGTAAAGCTACATTTCCACGGTGGTCAACATCTGTTCCCTTCAGATAGGTTAAAGTGTATCTTTCTCTATAAAAATGTCTCCCTTTCTGAATCAGTTCAGGATTTTCTTTCTCCTTGAGAGGCAAAGATCTTTGGGCTGCAAAAAGATAGAAAAAGAGTTTTGTTTCCGTTAAAAATTCATTTTTCAAAGATCAGTTAGAAAAGCCCCATCCCTTCCCTTACACTGAGCATGTGAAGAAAAGAATTCTTCCAGAAAGTCACAAAACATCTGTACCAAGTTGTCAAACGGCCTGGGGCCATTGTGGTGCCAGGCAGCTCTGAATTCATTAGTGCTGCTGGATTCTGATAATTGGCCAGGTCCCTCTGGAGAGCAGGGGATGGACTTTGTAACTGCAGCCAGGTCTCTGCTACAGAAAAGGAAGCGAGCTGCTGCTCACAGAAGCTACAAGAGGTACTTTGGACATCTGTTTGCTCAGCTGATTAACAAACCCGAAGTCTCAGAGAGCTTTCTCCTTTCTCTTCTCATTTCTTTGCACAAAAAGTTGATTTTGCTTATCACTGCTTTAATTTAGTGACCCACTGAATCAAATTTATAACTGGAGGGCATGAAAACATCCAGTGATTACTTTTTTTAAAGGGAGGCAGTTGTTTTTCCCTTGGACTGTTTTTTCCTCACTGCCCACCAGATCCCTTGCTATCCAGGAAGCAATGCCTTTATTTCCTCTCCAGATCATTTTAGGAAGGAACATTTTTGCAAACAGTTAAAAATACTTTGTAGAGAAATTAGGTGCAATGAGAAGTGGAGGTCAGGACCTCTTATTTTCAAATTCTGTCAGCACATTTTAAAATTACTCACCAGTAAAGCCAAGGATCCTTAGAGAAACAGCCATGATGCTGCATTTGCTCGGCAAACAGGTCTCTGAGGGTGTGTTGTCTTTTCATACAGCTTTAGGTCTCATTCCAAATGGCAAATAGTGACAGGCCACAAAGGTCTTACATTCATGATGAGTTTAATCCTCCTGAAATCAAGGAGAGTTTTGCTAGGAGCTTCAATGGGAGCTGAGATTTCACCCTTGGTTTTTTGAAAATATATTGGCTGCTTCCCAGTTTAATGTGATTTATTCATCTCTTCCTTTTAAGTTTATCCTCTGATTAGCTGAGTAAGTCTTGTGTGGGACCTTACTTAAAAGAGGGAACAAAGTGTGGATTAGAGAAACTGAAAGAGCCAGACATGCAAGGCTGTATATTAATGTTCTCTATTATTTAGTTTATTCTTTCATGTGGCATTCCTACAAAAGATAAAAATGTACAAATAGCTGACAAGGAGAATAATCAGAAGGATGAATAGGTATGAGATGGATTACTGTGCTATTATAAAGGAAAAAAAAAAGTCTAAGAGGAATTTAGAAAGAAATACTAAAATCATATGCCATGAAAGTGGAGCTGGAAAGCCTGGACACAGTAACAATTTCTGTGCTGCTTGGTGCTCCAGCCATTCAAGCTCACACATGGCTTTGCAAGGGAAGAGCAGAAGATTTTTGCTGGCACTGAGTAGCTGGTGTGAAGTGCAGAGCCACGGCCCATACATTCCTTCTCAAGCAGATGCATAAAGCATCACCTTGCACAATTCCCTCTGCTAATGTGAGCTCCAGGCTCATTATCTGTGTCCTGGCACTGCTCTTTGTCCTTGTGCACACAGCCAGCGTCAAAACCTGAAACAAAGAAATGCTCTGCTTAAGTGAATTTCTCCAAGAAAATCGTCCCTGTGCAAACCAGATTTTCTAATTGTCTGTCACTTGGCAGATGCAGTAATTCTCTGTTGGTACCTTAGACAGCAAGGACCAGAATCCTGGCTTCTCCTTGTCAGCTGCTGAGAGTAGCCTGGGCCCAGACACCTTCTCTGGGGTCATTTGTACCTGTATTTGATGATAGCAGCAGCAAACAGGGCTGGAGATGGGTGGCAGGAGGAGGATTTGTGTTGGTACCAAAGGTGACATTGGCACCCGGCTGCTCTGCTGCCCAGCCCTGACCGATCCCTGTGCCCTGCCTGGGTCACAGAGGAGGGGCTCAGGGGGGTTTGGGCTCAGGGGGGTTTGGGCTCAGGGGTCTTTGGGCACAGCTCATTTCTTTCCTCTCTCCTCAGAAGTGCCCAGCCATGCCCATAAATGCTCTTGGCATTTACTTCTGGCTGCAGAACAATCACATCAGTTTTCTTCTCTAAGTGCAGAGCTCAGTGGGCATTGCGGTAGGTGCCATTGGTTTTTAACAAGTGCATCACAAAGTCTTGGAAAAAAAGTTTTACCCTTTTTTTTTTTTCAGAAAGGGTGAGTTATCCATATTTTTTTTTCTTCTTCCTGTTGCTTAGCAGCCTTTAGCAGTTGTTGATGTATCATTTGATATGTACAGATGGTGCAGCCACAAGAGTTGGAAGTTCAGATTTCCATCACATGATTTTTACATCTACTTCATACAAACCTCTATAGAGCTTCAAATGCAATTTGACATATTGGCTCTCATGGAATTATGGAATTTCCTACCCTGCTGTCAACAGGCTGTGTACTATTACTTGGAAATCCACTTCAGATAGCCATTAATTATGCCTAGTTAGTGTCAAAATAGTTACTTTATTTTCTTTTTTTTTATATACTTAATAGCATGCTATCATCTGGCAGCCTAATCTTTGCTTTAATGAACAGTACCAACACTTTGAAATGATGTGAAAATTATCACTTTAACTTCACAGAAAAATATATCATTAGTACAAGAAACACATTAAATTCTTCAAGGATACCTCAAGTGCATGGATTCTGATGTTGCTTAAAAGCCCTTCTGCAGAAATTGTTATTTTAGGATATTAGCAACCCTTTTCTCCCAATTTGCAATAAATTACCACTCTGCCATCGATTGATATATGTGTTGTGTACAGATAGGATCTTAATGCATGTAAGAACATCTCAGAGAGTATAGCTAATTAGTTAAAATACAAATAATCACAGTTTTTGATGATTTTGGCTGGAGGTCTAGGGGAGAACAGCATAACATACCTGTGTCTAAACAGATTTCTGTGGAAGAGTACCAGTATATGGACGAATGGACAGATGATTTTTTTTGTTGCACTCTTACTGTTATCTGTTTTTCCACTGAGACTTCACCTGCCTGTTTCTAGATGTTGATCTGGTCTGTATTACTGAAAACCTTTCAGGGGTTTCATACTCCTCATTGGCTGCTGTAGGTTTTATAAAATGAACCAGTTTAGCTGCACTGTAGGATGGCTTCAGGCTGCTGCTGTGACACAGGGCAGCTGCAGATCTGGCATGGATTTAAATGCCATGAAGCCCCAGCTCTGTGCTGAAATTCAAACTCTGTGAGGCTGTAGGATATTGTGGGTTTGGCTTCACATCCACCAGGGCATTTCCACGGGGCCCTGGGGGAGAGCTGTTGGCAAATCTCTCCCTCATGTACCACTCTGCTTTCTGATCTGATTGAATTGCACCTGGGCTGGCTGGTACCAGGAGAACCCTCGTCTGACACGTTGTTCATCCCTGTTTTTCTACAGGAGGAGAAATCTCCCTTGACATTTCCCTCTCTGGGAATCCTCTCTGAATTTCTGCAGTCTCAGACAGGCAGCTCTGTTCTCCCTCTTATCAGTCCTTCTCGTCGTGGTTCATTTTCCTGTGCTTTGGTCCCTCATTTCCTTCAGTGTAAGCACTGTCCTGGACCCGAGCCAGGGGATGGAAGGCTCTGGTGCTGGGGTCTGGGTTTGTTTCTGGGACTGCCTGAAGTGCCCCAGCTCCCTGCTGCAGCGGGGCAGGGTCTTGTGCCTCACCCCCACCATGTGCAGAACTTGTGCACAGATCTTCAATTATACTTGAAAGGAAGATAGACTTTGATCCAATTTACAAGCCAGGAATTAGCAATGAAAACTGACATGGCAAAATAGTTGTGGTATTTACATACAGGAGAATGGACATATTCTATTCTCCAAGAGCCTCTTCTTACCTTTACACCTTTTCCCTAGTTAACTGAAGATTTCTTCAGCCTGCATTTCTCATATGTCCTTTCTAGTTTTTGAAGATGACTTCATCTCTTGTCTCTGGAGGAATCTGAGCTACAATGTAATTCAATATATTGCTTCAGAGCACCCAGAATGCTGTGATCCTGCATCCATGCCTTGATCTTAATTTCTGAATGTGTGTGAAATGAAGCCTGCATATAGATAGATTTGTCACAGAGACTTGAATTCTATTTTGTGTTTTTACCTTTCTGCCAGTCCATGTTTTCACACACGGAGTTATTCTTGTTTATTCTCAGACCTTCTTTATCTGAGGGGGGAAAAAATAAAGAGGTCTGTTTTGAATTCCCTGTCTGCCATCTTGCATGAATTTTTATACCAATAACACCAGCAGATTGCCATATGTACTTTTAAATCCTCTGCTTTGGAGATAAGATTGATGTTAATCCCATCTTTCTCAGTAATCTCCTGAAGAATTTACCTGCCTGGAATGATCATATTTATTTATTTATGGATTCTAAATTCTTTTCTTTTTAATATCCCTTCTATATGCTTTTCATTTCAAGTTGCTTGGATGACTCATTACTAGTCTCAGGTAGAGAATGTATTTTCTGTGCCAGCCACTGAATAACAACTTTAGATGGATTCTTCTCCATGGATGATTTTTATGATTATTATTTTTAATCTTAGAGATGTCTCCTTTCATGATATGCTACTGGGTGCTAGCAATAGATCTGACTGTAGTTTGCACTGAAACTCTTTTCTGACCATTTAAAGAGTAGTATTAAAGTGGAAGTAAATTATTTGTTGCTTTTTCCTGATCCTCTTAAACTGCCAACATAGTGAGAAAGGGATTTTGTATAAGAGACAGCCTTATTCTAAAGGTCTCTAAAGAAGCAATAGAAAGTTCAGTCCCCAATGGACAAAAGGTGAGAAATTTGGCTGTATATTCGTAAATAAAGTTTTATATGCCAGAAAACCTAATTTAGAAGGGAATTGTTTGAGTCCTGTTCTGCCAAGGTTAATGTAGGAGAGGCCAGTTCCTGCCTGCTACAGAGAGATGATCCTTATCCCAAGCATTTTGCTGCTTTTGTCATACAAATCATAGAGCTCAAAATGCCAAGGTAGCCAGGCTTATAATGAATTAAACTGGAACTCAGAAGTTTAAGATACAGACAAAAAGCTGAAAAGAATTGAAGATAGTAATTAAACTGATTAAACAACCATCAAAACAAAATTAAATGCTTATAAAGTTGAATCAAATAGATGAGAAAATATAAGAAATTAATCCTGAGAAAACTTTCCATCCATTTCTCTCTTCAGGAAGATACAAAATGCAGTTTCCCAGCTATTTCTAATGTAACTACATTTTAGGAATACACCTGGGAGCCCACCAGATTAATGGGGTCTGCAAATTATCTTGAAAACAAAATGAAATGTTCTTCAAAATAAGGGAAGATTGCAAGTAAGTCTTAGAATTTTCTTTCCCTAAGGCCATAGCTAGAGGATAGTTGAAATTATATTTGAAAAGGGTTTTGTTTTTTTCCTTTGTAATGCATATCAATTACTCCTACAGTAAGTAGATCTGGTTTCCTCAGCCTGTTTTCAGAAGACATTACATAGATTATAGATAAAGGCACAATTATATGACCAGACATGCATTAGCAAAGAAAGAATTCCTTGCACCTGCAGGCTCTGCCAGTGTATGGCTCAGAGTGCCAGATTTGGACACTGGTATTGGAGATATCCACCAGCAAAAATCTCCTGTTCAAAAACCTCTTCTGGTTTCTTCAGGATTTCCACCTTAGTTTTCATGAACAACATTTCTCACCAAGGAACTCAGAAATTATTTAGCAGCTGCTGTGTTCAGAGTCTGGGATTCCCAGACTCACCATCCTGTAGATTAAAAGCCCTTTCTTTCTCTGCAAGTCAAGCCAGAATTGCAATGGGTTTGAATGGAAACGAGTGGGGGAAAGGCCAGCTGCAGAGACAGTGCAATTTAACAATGTAACTTAAAAAACAGTAGACAAAACTGATGTTAAAATGCAAATGACACCAAACCTTTATGGCTCCTTCTAAATCTGCTCTCAAAACAGCTGCTAGACTTTGAAGCACTCCTTGATGAAGTGAGTTGGGGTTTATGACACCTAAAGAATCAAATTCCTTTTGTTTTTCAGTTAATAAATGGCAGGAACAAAAAGCAGTATGGAAATAAGCAACAGTTTGCTTTCTGGTTTTAATTAAGTTTGTCAAAATAAGGTCAGAAGAGGAGTATTTGAAGTTGCCTTGGGGATTTTTCAGTCAAACTAATGCTAAAAATGTAAAGAAAAATATGGGATACATTTGGTCCATCATTGTCATGTCTATAATTGCTCTAGAATCAGCCTTGTACTCAGTAAAAGAAATGTGAGACATTTCTGTTGGCATGTTTGGAAAATGGATTGACCCGGTGTTTACTCAGTAAAATAATTTGGTGTAATCATGAGCCACAGCTGGTTTTTAGCATTTGCAGAAGCCAAGAGTTGAAGGGGAAAAACAAGAGCAAGCAAATGTTGGACGTGTTGGAAGTGTTGGAAGCATTAAGGGTATTAAATATTTATAGCAAATAATTGGTTTTGCATTTTGGTGTCCAAATTAGTGTAGCTCTTGTGTATTGGGTATGTGGTTTATTTGTTCATCTAAACTGTGTGAGTCTAGAAGCTTTCTGCACTGTTTGACACAGACATCTCTGAGGCCATGGACTGCTCATCCTGCCAGGTTCCTGCAAGGAATGGGCTGAGAGAGGTGAGACTTTGTGAAGAAAGTTCATAAGGAAAAACCCAGTGAGTAGTTAAGAAGTAGAGAGCATCAGGCAGTTCTGTGCATCACCTGGTTCCCATTCTCTTCCCACATCCTCTTTATCCTGTCAGCATCTCAGCCAGATGATCTCAGCCACTGAAGGTTTTTGGTCTGATCCATCAGCCTCAGTGCAGATCAGCAGTGTCCAAAATGACCATGCCCATTTCAGGTCAGCTGAAATATGCCAAAAGCTCAGCATTAGTTTAAATGCTTCATAAATTCAGAATCTCAATCAGTGATTAGAGAGTGCTTTGGAGGCCAAGAAGTTGAAGAGCACTTTTAAAAAATAAGTGAAAATAATTTATGATCATTATTTTGGTGATAAAACAATGACATATGCAATACTTTACTAATCAGTCTCACTGCATTTTACTAAGATTAATGTTGTTAAGTTTACTTCTAGCAAAACATGACTTTTCCAAGTTTGGAAACTCAGTCCCTGTAGATGGGTGAGCAGCTGCATCTCTCAGCACCAGGCACTGAAGCTGCAGCAGCCCAAGTGACACACGGGTGATTCAGTTCTGAACCCAGTTCAGTAGAGGTGGATTCACAAAGAGCAAAGGCTTTCCTGAGTGCCTCCTGACCCTGCTTTGGGGCTGCAAAAGGGCTCAGGCAAAGAGTTTGCTTTGGGTGCACTGTCTTGAAACACGAGGCTGCAAAACATCTGTAAGCTGTTCACTGGTCCTAATCACTGTGTGCTTAATCTGTGGCATTATTTTGCCTATTTTTTTAAATTCACTGATTTGCAGAAGCACATTTTGATAACCTTCTTTGTTTGAAAGAAGTGCCATTGATAGACTGGCATCACAGATGAATTAGGTATCACTTCTGGTTAGTCCGGCCTATTGCCAAGTGTCATGATGGGAGGAAGCACCGGTTTTAAACCTTATCAAAGGAATCTTTTCTTCTCCTCTCCTTTCAATCTGTGCTGCTATAATTATGAAGAGCAACTCATTTTCAGCATCACCTAGGGGCAGAAGCTGTGAGTTGCCATTTCTTTTCCTGTACAGCTGCCTGGTTCAGTGAATGTGTCTTGGGAGACTCATTTGCTTCCTTACCAAGAGATGATTTGCAGCTGTGAATGGTGGTTTGTGCTCTATAATGGGCTTCCCCAGCCCTCACTTTCTAAGGTGATTATGAGCCCTTCTGCTGCTCTGGGAAGGGCACAGATCGGTGCTGTGCAGGAGACCTGAAGGTTAGGGCTGAGTGGGCAGGAGGAACATCATCTGCCATTCCCCACTGCGTGGTGCAGCACACTAATGCCAGACTTTCAGCCAAGGACCAGCAAGGCTTCCGCTTCTGAGGCCTGACAACTGTCTCAGGGAATTTTGGGGGAGTTTTGTTTCATACTCTAGGAGCTCATGAGAAATATTAAAGTGTACCTTATTAACATCTGTAGTAATTAAAAAGTCAAACAAGAAAGCCAGAGGGGGTCTGCATTTAGATTATTTCAAAGTATTTAATGTGTGGGTGCATTATTTCAAAAATGAGAGCAATGAATACCCAGGAGATGGAGCATTTTGGGTTTAGTAGAAAAATAAGAGATGCTAAACCCTTCATGAGCAGGAGAACTTTCTCCCTGAGACAAGTGTGCTGGCAGACACATCCCTGCAGGTGTGGGGAAGTGGGGCAGGGGGAGAGGCAGGGTGCCTTAGAATTAAAGAGCTCAGAGGAACATTTTGGAATACAGTAGAAAATCAGGAGAGAATACACCCAATTGTTTTCAGAAACACACAGTTCTTGTTTCTTTAGATAACCTGCACAGTTTGTGATTTCAGGTTTCTGGGTTTTTAGTAGTACACACTTAGAGTAAGTCCATATAGTGAAGTGTTTCTTCTGACTGGCCTACAAAGAAATGATGGCATGATGGTTTTTGGTCTAATCCAGTTTGCAGTAGCAAACTCATGCCTGTGTTCCAAGCTGAAGGAGAGGTTTTAACAAACATCTGAGGAATATGCATGATTTTTTATTTAATCTTCAGTGCTGTTCTCTCTATAAGTGCTCAAAAGCATGCTGATATACAAAAGACATCCAGTTCTTTGGGTTCAGCTACTTATAGGTGTTTTAGCCCATCATTCCAGCAATCTTTCAGTTTTGTCATATAGTGTTCAGTATATTTATATCTTTCCTCATTATACACCTTTGTTTCATAGATAATGATTATATTAATCAAAGCCCATTTTAATTCATAGATCCAGCACTTTTATTCTTAACATTTCAGCCTGGTTTTTTTCCCTCAGACCATTTGTCAAACATATCTGTCAAAAATACTTCTTGCCTACAATAAATATTGTTTGAAGTCATACTCCAAATATGAAAAGAACAATCTATTTGCTCCCCACTAGAACTGTTCCGTGGTTGATCAAAAATGAGGGGATCATTGTGAGATAATAGTTTTGGGATAGATGATTGATGTCACTTACTGGAGCCTGTGCTTTGAGGCTGGGTAGACACTCCAAAGGCTAACTGGACTTGAAAGCTGAATTCCCATCTCGCCCTTACAAATGAGCCATCTCAGCTGAGCTTGGAGCAGTTGTTTAATCAGCAAGGAGCAGCCTCTGTGAGATCCCAGCGTTGTTCCTATTTGTCATTAAATGGGGGTCATCAGTCTCCGTGACTCTCCCTACAATCTGTTAAATTTGCTGTAAAGAAAACAAAAGCACTGATTAGTCAGACCTGGAGATGTTTGTCAAAGCTACAGGCGCCTTTCTTGACAGGAGACTGAGTATAAAAACAAATCTCTGTAAAATAAAAAGCTTCTGTTAATCTTGAAAGGTGGGGGGAGGATTATGGATAATTGAAGGTAGGAGAACAAAATTGCTACACCTGAAACATAAACACATTGTCTTTGTGTCCATCAGAAAATTGATTTTTGATGCTCATTTTCCCTCACTTGGTTTGTCTTGGGGGAAGTTCATATTTCTGAGATAACAAACTCCTTCTTACCTTGGCAAGCAGCCTGTAGAATTGCAGTTTTGCTTCTTTAACCACAGTACAATCCCGAGTGGTTAGCATGATGCTTTTCCTCACCGTACCAGCTTGTGGAGTACAGGGTTTGTTGCCAAATTTGCATGCAAGATTCTGGTAAGTGTAATGAACAGAGGCTTATGCCTTTATCAATGTTCAGCTCTCTATTAAAAGATTAATTGGGCAGGGGCTCAACACGGAGCTCGCCCCCGCTGTTGCAGCTTTCCCAGTAGCCAAAGGGAGAGAAAGAGTTCAGAGTCTTTCCCTGAAGTCCTCGTGGCACCCTGGGAGCCGGAGGTGAAGAGGTGTGCAGTCTGTATCTGCAGTCCCGATCAGCAGACCGTCCTCTCTCCTTTCCTGCTGGCACCCTGGTAGCCGAAGGGTGAGGGGATGTGCAGAGCCTGTTGCCGGAGTCCAGCAGCAGCTATCCCCTCTCCTGGTAGCACCAGTAAGAGTTGCTCCTTTGCTCCTGCTTCCCAGCCCAGTCCAGTCCTCTGGAGGCTCTGGTGACAGGTCAGACATAGACTGGGGATGTGGTTCCCTTTTCCCCAGCCAGCGCACCCATCCAGCCCCCTCCCCTGTGCCCAGCCTTCCATTTAGGGGTGTTTTCATTCCCAAAAACTCCCTCCCATGAATCCACCGGTCCCTCTATTTTACATCCCAGTCCTAGAATGGCAGTGTGGGTGGGGGGTGTAGGTGATTGCCAGGAGCAATTAGCTAATTAACATTTCAATGTCAGTACTTAGCTCAATTCAGCAGTGTCCCCATGGGAACCAGGAAGGTCCTTTTGTTCATAAGGCCCTTCCTTCCTTCACCCCACATCCAGCTCTGCATCTTCTCCATCCTGTGCACGTCCCCAGATCCTTCACCTCTCCTCCATCACAGTCTTTTCTTCCTCTGTTTAAAAACTCTGCTGACTTGGGATCACTTCCTCATTATTTAGGTTAAAATGTGCATTTGGTTGTATTGCTACCTAAACCTGCAAATAGTTCTGGTTTTAAACTAAGAAATGCATAGATTTAGCTTTTTAAAAACTCAGATGCAAAATGAAATGGTTTGAGGCTTTGCATTTGGGTGTAATGCAGCTGGGAATAGTATTCCTTCCCTGTTTGCAAGTACATAGGAAAGTGTGTTTATTGATATTGATCAAATAAATACATTTTATTGCACTGTAGTTAAAGATGGAGAGGCAGAGTGGAACCCTTATAACAGAGACAAATATATTTGGAAGAAAAATAGCTTTAGGAGTGAAAACTAAAGAATATGGATTAGATAGCATGATAATGTTATTTGTAGAAAGCTCTGAACAGATCAGACTGGAACTTACTGAATAACTGAGGATGTTGTTTATAGTTAGCCCTTGGCTATTTGTCTAAAGTAAACTTGGAATTAGTTGTGGATTTATTTGGTAATCAGAGTAGTTCAAGCAATTTATCTAATCAAGCACACTACAAGTCTTCATCCACCATCAGATTTTATTTCTTGCTTGGATCTTTCTGCCTTATGTGACTGGAATTAAAGTTTTCATAAAACCTCTGGATTTCTGTTCAAGAATGGATGTTCATCTCTGAGCAGGTCCACAGGCAGGAGAAGAGAGTTCATTGAAGCAGCAGCACAGAATCTCGTGCAATCTACTTTGAACAGAAGCTGTAGCTGTAGATTCTGTGCCTCAGAAAATCCAATTCAAAACTTCAAGTAGTTTAAGTGGGGATTAATTTGGCCACAAGTGTTGTACCTTCTCAGCCTTCTCCAGAGATCTGAAATCTTGCCAGAATTTATACCTTGAACAGGCTTGTTATAATAATATAAATTAAGATGAGATAATGTTTTGTACTCGCCAATGGCACAGAGGGAAAAAGAAGGCTGATCTTGTACCAAAGAAATTAAACTAAAATGTCAGTTAAATTAGTTAACTGCATAGCTTGAGCCAATGTGAGATGCTTCAGTGCATCTAAGACCTTAAGTTATGAGGTAAAAGCAGGCTCAGGGGTCAGCAGCCAGTTTGTCTGCAGCTCTTTGCTCTCAGCAGCAGGCAGGATATGGCACCATTTACGTTGAATCAGTCTGTTTTCTGCCATCCATATTCTCCAGTATTTATAATTATTTTGATTAGATTTACAGCCAGAAATGCTCATTAAAATAGCAGGTGATTGTACAGATTTTCTTATTTTCCTCTTGCTCTGCTGTCTGAGTTTAGCAATGACCCTGGATTTAGCTGCAGTCCTGAAGGTGAATATATGCAGAATGTGGACTGGCTGCTAAAGGTGTCCACAGATTTTTGTTGCTTCCTGGTAGCTGAAAGACAAGAGACTTGTTCAGGGTCAGGGAGCAGCGTGTCCCTCCAGGCTCGAAGCCCCGGGCTGCAGCTCCTGCCTGGGGCTGCAGACTGACATCGATGTTACGCACCTACTTTGGGAGAGTCCTCGTTTCCTGGAGCTCCTGAAACCATGCAGGGAATGCACACGGCAGCACTGACATAAAAGGTTAAGAAGGAAATGTCCAGAGGTCCATGGCCCTGGCTGATGGCATCCTGAGGGTCCAGGCACCACACCTGTAGGGACCTGAGGTAACCTCTCTGGGAAGTGTGGCTGTGCTGCTCCTCACAGCAGGCCACAGGCAACAGTTCAGTTCAAGGGGCTTCAATTCCTGCTCCACTCCATGCTAGCCCCAAGCATATTTCTGTGAGTAGCCTCAATTTTGATGGTGTTTGCAAACATTCCTGTGTGACACCACACTGGTTCCTCACTTTGTTCTCAATGTGGAGCCATTCGGAAGCTTCATTTTATGTGGAAATGGACCTTGCTGTCTTGAACACAACTGAAATATTTTTTACCCATTTTTAACACCTTTTGAGTTGTCAGTTTGTAATGAATTGTGAATTCAAGTCAGTTCTGACTGAGGAGTTCTCCAGTTCCCGGGGTTTGCACGCTGCCTCACGACAATAGTTTTACATGTGCTGTTTAGCCTTTCTTTGGTCCCTCTCACCTCATCTCTCATCAGTTCCTGGGGGAATTGGTTTTATCGTGTTTCCAACCCTTCACTTTCACACGCCTAAAGAATCACTCTTTTCTGTTCTGAAAACCCAGCACCTGGTTATGCTCCTGCTGAGCAAAATGAAATAACAGAGGCAAGGGCACGCCAATTAGAGCTCTGAAGGATCTGCAGCAGTTGCTGCTTCCAGGAGCAGTAGCACTTCTGCAAGATGATGCTGTGATTGCCTTGCCTTTGAAAGTGCTGCAGACTTTCAACAACTTCCATGGGCCTTTGCCTCAAACTGAATGACTCTGGTTTAATTTAAATGTAAATGAAAAGTACATCATTTAAAATGTTTAACAGACACAGGGGGATTTTGCACAGAGCAGAATTGTTCATGTGCTGTGTTCTGTCGTGGTTATTATTCACTTATGCCACATCTAAAATCTCTAATCAGCTCCAGATGATTTTCTCCCTCCCTCCCCCATCCATGTAGAGGGTCTTTAGGAAGACTTCCCAAGAGCTATGCCAGCTTGGCTTCTGCAAGATGCTGCTGGTTTCCTAAATCCTGCTGCAAAGTGGATTTCATGATTGCAGAGCAGAACTAATGCCTTCTGATCCTTCCTTTGCAGTGAGTAGCAAAACCCAAGCAAATGGCAGGCGTCAGTTCCTGCAGTAATTCTGGGTCCTGGCAGGCTCTCCTCGGGAGTTCCTGGCCTCTTTTGACTGCAGTACACTGTAGGTTTGAAAAGAAGGACAAGAAGGGTCTAACTCCAAGCTTGCAGGCATTTTAGAGAGACTGTTCTGAGGTTTGGAGCTCACAATAAGAAGCCTTGTCCACATCTTCAAAGATTTCAGGATGCTCTGCTTTCTGCAGAGAAATTCTTAGGAGTTCACTATATTTGAACAGTCATTCCTGCTGGTAATTTATATATTATTCCAGGCATTCCATTAGTTTCACATGGATTTTGATCTACTTCATGTCTGTATAGTCTCCAGACTGTGCTTTTGCAATTAGAAAACATTATTTTTCTTAAAAAGGCACAAAAAATAGGATCAGGCCAATACTGTTGCACACACCTGTAGTACAGCAATGCTCCCTGGCCTGGGGCTGAGGGTACCCAGGTGTGTGAGCAGTAGCAGCACCCCTGTTTAGACCTCCTGCAGCAGGGGCCCTTCTGATATTATTTTATTTCCTATGAAACAGCAACAATACTGGTATTGCAAAAAAAGGTCTTCTTAACTGTCTGAATTGCTGCAGGTTCTACTTACAGGATCTTACTACAGGCTTTTTAATTCATCTGCCTCCCAAAAGTCTATTTTTTATCACCTTCAGCCTTTGCCAGTTGGAATTTTCCTTATTACATATATCTGCTCAAAGTAATAAGTGTAGAAATTGTTTTTAATGCCATAACATTAAAAATAGATATACTGATTCCTGCTGAAAGTCACATTATTTTTAATTGTCTGACTTGCAGGGGATCAATAGCCTGGGAACCTGTGAGTAGCTTGGACAATTCATTCTTCACACTGTTCAAGAGCTCTGGAGTTAATCCTGTCTGTGGCAAGTTTGTCAAATTAAGAGATTCTTCAGTTTTGTTCTGGCTGCTGCTAGGGATAAGTAAATAAAGATGGAAATCCACCCAACTCACCAGGAGCTGGCTCCAGCCTTGGGCAGGTTGCAGCACAGAAGTGGGCGATGATGGCTTTTACAGGGAAGGCTGTAAACCAGATTTTGTGGTGCACAAGATTTCTTGGTGGAGCCCCCAGGTTTCTGCTTGTGCCAGCTCTGCTGAGGTCCTGCACAGAGGAGCTGAATTCTCATTAACAGGGTCTGGCTGAGAATTCATTACCAGCAGGTCTGTGCTGAGCACAGGAACACAACAGACCACTGTGCACTGTGTGACAGCAGAAGTTCCCCAAGCAAGTGTGCCCTCATACACTACGTGTTAGCAAAAGTTAGTATTGAATTTACTCTGCAGAGTAACTGTGATAAATAATTTCAATCCTTTAGTTAGTCACTTAAAGAAGCTCCATAAATAATTACTGATTTACTGACAGAAATTTAGCTGGTCTAAGAACCCAAGATTAATAACACACTCTGCTTGTTCTCTGGAATAATACCTTAGGTGCAATTTCTAAACATTATATATCTTTATCTTGGACTCTGATATCTGTCAGCTAATCCTGAGCAAAGGAGCTAAGAAAATGAAGCTAAAATGGAGATTTCTTTCATCTCAATAAATCTTTTTCCCTTATTACCTTTTTTTTGCCATAGTCAGGTTTCTAGTGAGGCAATCTTAATTTATTAGTTTAATCTGGGAAATTAGTTGCTGTAGGTTTTGGTTGTATAGATCAATGGACAATAAAAAACATTTTGACTTGAGTGAGATTTCTTTTCCTTTTCTAAGGATGCAAAGAGAATACTGAAATATTTTAGATCATTATTGTTTCAGAAACTAAAATTCAAATACTAAAGAAATATTTCACTGAAATCTCTGGTAAAGGGAAGTCTGTTGCTGTCAAGCAATAGCTGTCTGCAAGTGTGTAAAGACATAACACATTAAAAGTTTAAACAGTAACAACTGTTATGTTAGAAGTACCCCCTCCCCACAATATTATTATAAATTGTGTTTTAAAGAAAGAAAATGAAAGCATTTTTGAAAGTTTGGGAATCTAAGTCACATCATTGGTGACATGGGACCGAAACCACATAGTTGTACCTTCAAAAATATTTGTTTAAAGCAATTGGACCGTAGCCACTATTTGAACATTTTTCTAGGTCTCATTTGCATTTGAGGAGTTAAGGATGTTGTAATGTCTGTGCCACCATGATTTAGACTTTAAGACCCCTTCAATGCCTTTTACTACTTGGCCTTCCAGCTGCCCAGTCGCTTATGAAAGCAGGATTTAGCTGTTCAACTCCTTTAGACCTTGGGTGATTAGTGCAATTGCAAGAGAAAAATTGGAGCTGGCTGCTTAAACACAGAGCTAAGCACTCAGCAGCATTGTACAAAATGCTCCATAGGTTAGGCTTGAATTCAGGATAAGCAAAAACCACCAAAGTGCTCACGGTGTTTATTGAGTGGGTCCAATTAGTGTACAGAGAAAGTAACCCAATGCCTTTACCCTTGTGCAAATGAGGAATCAGCCTCTGCTCTTAACGTTGTTCTGGAATGGGAAGCCCCTGCAGGAGAAGTGACCAGGCCAGAAGGGGAATGCTCTGCCTGTGGTGTGTGACAGCTCCTGTGCTCCCGAGCAGCCAGGGCCACCAGCAGAAAGGGCCACCAGCAGCCAGGGCCACCAACAGCCAGGGCCACCAGCAGCCGGTGCCACCAGCAGCCAGGGCCACCAGCAGCCAGGGCCACCAACAGCCAGGGCCACCAACAGCCAGGGCCACCAGCAGCCTGTGCCACCAACAGCCAGGGCCACCAGCAGCCAGGGACACCAACAGCCAGGGACACCAACAGCCAGGGCCACCAACAGCCGGTGCCACCAACAGCCAGGGCCACCAACAGCCAGGGCCACCAGCAGCCAGGGCCACCAGCAGCCAGGGCCACCAACAGCCGGTGCCACCAACAGCCGGTGCCACCAACAGCCAGGGCCACCAGCAGCCAGGGCCACCAACAGCCAGGGACACCA
>QUSF01000066.1:1914235-1927033 GCA_003676055.1 Chloebia gouldiae | reverse complement strand
TGCCCTGCCCTGCCTCCTGCCCTGCCCTGCCTGCCTCCTGCCCTGCCCTGCCCTGCCTGCCTCCTGCCCTGCCCTGGCTGCAGCTCTGTGTTTAACCCTCACAGCGCTGCTGCCTCGGGGCTCCCTCTCCTGCTCTGCTTCTCCCGGAGCATCCCTCGAGCCTCGGGAACAGAACGAGATTTCTCCTTCCCATGGCAACTGCTAAAGGAGCCTGCAGGACAAATGTCCCCAGTCAGGGAGGCACTGCACAGACACAGTCCTGGAGCACGAATTCACCATCACTGCTGCATTTCTTTAACAGCCAGGGAGGCAGAATGGGCAGGTGCTTTGTTTCAGTCACAGGCTACACCTTTTGGAGATCCAAAAAAATGTGGCTGCTGAAAATGCATGAGACTCCAGAAATGGATGACAGAACAAATTTCCCAGGAGTGCTCGCTGATGACCGTGGCCAGAAGCCAAAATAATTAAATTCTTAGAAAATCATGTGGAAAATGAAAGCAGTTTAAAAGGAAAAGAACTGGCCCCGATCCTTACAATAGTGAAGATTTATTTCTTTCTTGAACATAAATGTTCACTTGCCTATTTCCCATAGTGTTTGCTTCTTCCCTAAAAGACACAGGAGTTACTTATAGAGCTAAGAGTCGGGGGGGGGGGCGGGGGGGGGGAAGAGACAATAAAATATTACCCACTTCCATTACAGGTTTCCTTTAATAGTGTCACAAAAGCAAATTGACAATAAAGTCTGGAGGGATTGAGTTTTTAAAAGAAAATAAATTGCAATTTTCTAATGGGTAAGGGTTTGTTGGTTTTTTGTTTGTTTGTTTGTTTTGTTTGGGATTTTTTTTTGTTTTTTGTGGGTTTTTTTTGGGGGGGGGTGTTGTTTTTTTTTGGGGTTTTCTTAACATACCATACTATTATTAGGGACCAGTTTGTCTCCAAAGATAAGACAAAAAAGCAACACTGTTCTCACCAGACAACAAAACCAGACAACAAAAACCCAGGAGGAGGATTGGGTTTCATGGGTATCCAGTTTGCCATGAGCAAGCCCTGGGCTGAACAGGTAATGGTATTAGTTCTGTCTCTAGTTCAAAGATATAAAATAATTGACAAATTTTGTAAAGTCGATAGGAGCAACAGGATAATCCAGCCTTGGTGCTCTGGGCACTCTGCCTGTGTGAAACTGGTCTGACCCTTCAGGTTCCTGTCCCAGCACAGAACTGGGGCTCAGCAGCTCGTGGCAGCTGATTCCCAAATTCTCCTCCCTGTGTGTGCCAGGGAGGAAACACAAACGTCTCCAAGGCTCAGACACTGCCTGTGATCTGCTCTTCTTTCTACACCTGCTTACATCTTCCACTTCCCCACTGTTTCATCCTTTTTCTGGGCTCCCAGTGCAGGATTTCTCCTGTCCCATGAAGCATTCTGAGCACTGTCCTGAGGCAAGCTGTCAGTGTGAGGCACAATCTGCATCAGCCCTACCCTCACTCCTTTTAATTGGCTAAATCTCTGCAAGTCATCTTGAAACAATATTCTGAAAATTGCTCTTATGGCGCTGGCTACAGCCCTCAGTCTTTTTTATAGCTGCAATATCATGTGGTGAGGGTCTGTTTGCCCGGCAGTAACCGAGGTGGCAGACCCAGGGCTGCTAAAGAGGGGCTGCCCAGTGCCATGGAAAGAGCCCCTGGCGTTCCCCTCTCCTCCCAGAGCAGGAGCTGTGCAGGAGGCACTGCCACGACCGGGGTCCCGAAGGGAAAGGGCACAGAGGGCTCGGAGGGCACGCAGGGATGGAGAAAGGGCGCACCAGAGCACAGACCCACCCGGAGAGACAGCCCAGGCAGGCAGAAGAAAAGCTTTCAGAAACCTCTGGGCCAGAAGAAAGCAAAGGAAGCAGAAGAGTCTGGCAGTGCACATCTCTTTTGCCTTGCCAGACCAGGAGGATAAAGTGGGTGGGGCCTTTTTTCCCTAAAACTGTTGAGACTTGTCCAAAGCACAGGACTGCGGAGAGCTAGCTTAATTTAATTAATTATAACTATACTGAAATACAGTTTATAGACCTGTTTTTTGGACTTATAAAGCTACAGTCAGTGATGAAAATCCATTATGATTAATTTTGTTTTCCCTGCTCTGGGATGTCAAACCAGGCACACCATCTGCTAAAAATATGAAGTAGCCCCTACCCTGTGCTCCATGTATTGTGCTGGCATTTGATCTCTCAAAAGTGTGAAGAAAGAAAAGTGTAGTTTTTTGGAAAGATTTTGGAAAGATTTTTCTGAATTACCAAAAACTGTTGGTAATCTAGAAAACATGTCCTGTCAAACATGGCCAAGGCTCCAATTCCTTCTTTCTCAAATTCTCCTTGAAGAAACATCAACTTTTCAAGAGAAAAAAAGCTTCCGAGCTAGCTACTCCCCGAAGAGACTCAAAACTCCACCACCAGAGGCTTTTACCAGTAAATGCGATTGTGTTCTACACACATTTCAAAATTGTCAGAGACAATTACACAGCCATTTACCGCTCCTTACCTGACAAGTGGCAACAAACTGCACAGCTGGGTAGCTCTGTAGCCCTGAACACCCAGGGAAAGCAGCCTTCTCTAGGAATCTGTAGTTTGGCAAATATTTCTGGCTTTTAACTTGGAGTCAGTGGGACCCATGTTTTAATTGAGGACGACAAAGTAACAACCACGTCGAATCACGGGGTCAGGTTTTGAGGAGCAGCATTCAGCCCTGAGGAGCTGAATTTTGAAGCTGATTGCCTGACCCCAGCAGTCTCAGTGACCCTTAACTGCCCACGCTGTCACAGAACCATCTTCTCCCGTTTCCACGGCAACGGCAGCAGCACAGCAAAGGACCAAGGTCAGGCACACAGGCTGAGCAAAAAGTCATTTTCTGAGGAGTGGCTCATGCGAGCTTTAACTGCAGCAGTGCAGATAAATCACTGTACCCCTACCTGGCCTCCCGTCTCAGATGTACACACCAGTGTCACAGGCACATCCTTCTCTCTCTCAGGATTTTTCATGGAGGAGTACAGAGCAAAGAAAGAGAAAACAATTTCTGTTTCTGTTCCTTCTTTCCCCATGTGGAACGTGTTTGGAGAATTGTTTCCCTGGGGTGATGGCTTGGTTGGGTTCTGGTGAGGATTGTTTGAGCTGATGGCCAATCCAACCCACCTGGGGCTGGGGTCTCAGAGAGGGTCACGAGTTGGGAGTGAGTCAGATATGGGAGTTAGACAAACCAGGTTTGTAGTTCTAGTATCTCCTTTAAATAGTATATGAATATATTACAGTATAGTTATAATACAGAAATCATTCGGCCTTCTGACCTGGAGTCAGACATCAGCATTTCTCCCCACCAGATTCACCTGCATTTACAGCACACCAGGAGCAGAGAAACAGGACTGCAGGGCTGCTGGAGCCCAGCTGCAGCCCTTGCCTTTTATTGTGTACCTGAAGAGAGCACCTCCATTTTTAAAAGTATTTGTGATACTAAGAGAGTATATTTTCTTTATTGTAATTACCTGTGCTTTCCATTTATTTTATTTTACTTTCAGAGTGCTTCATTGGGAAAATATGTAAACCACACTTAGCTCAGAGCTGTGTCACACTGGGCAGTGATTTACAGGCTGCCCAGAGCTGTGCACAAGGCACATGCTTAAATAACATTCATATTCTGCAATGGCACAACTGTAATATTTGTTCTTATTATTCTGCATAAAGTTGACACAGAGTTGCAGGATTATAAATTGGAGCCAAGGGTGTAAATGAAGGAGTTCAAGCAAACTCTTGAGGTTATTACTGTTCACAGGGAATTGTCCTATTTTGTGATCAATGAGCAGCATTTAATTGTTGCTCTGGAGTCAGGCACCAAGCTGTGACTCACAGCCCCATCCTCCCACCAGCACTTTCATGGCTTAAAATCTGATATTAAAAGATGGAAAACTAAATCCAGCTAGGACATTTAAAAAAACAAGTTAATGTGAGCTTCAAAGCTATAGATGTTTAAAACCTGAAAGTTTCTGTTGCTGTAATTCTAGAAGTAAAGGAGACAAACTGTCCTTTAGAGAACTTTGGCAGCAGGGAGGGGGACAGTGGAGTGACAGCAACATGTGCTGTTCTCAGATGTCTCGATGCCATATTGCTGACAACAGCCTTGACCTGACTCCTCTCTACCTGACACCTTGTGTGCCACGAAGGACTCATCAGGAGTGATCCAACCTTAGGCATGGGGCCAGCAGAGAGTTTTGTTCTCATTAAATGCTGTGTAAATCCTGGTTTGTCTCAAGGAGATGAGATCTGAGCCCCAGCTCCTGCAGAGGGCAGATTACACCTGCAGCCACTGCCCTGGAGTCTGGCAGGTTGGAGTCAAGAAATTGATCCAGCCATAGGTCAGTAAGTACAACACAAGCTTCTAGACATCCCCAGCTAGACAAGATGATAAATGGCTGGAAGGTGGCTTGGTATGGCCCCTTCTCTCATACCCTGCACCTCCAGCACTGGTTCTCTTGTGTTCACAGCAAGGTTTCATCACAGGGATTTAATATCCAGGTTTTAATAAGCCTTATTCTATCCTGACATTCACACCTGAAAGTAAACATGACTAAGCACCTCTAATAAAAATTGTTTTATCTTTATACTCAGAAAAACCAGCACCTCTTAACGATGAAGTTTCCCCTGTGTATTTGGTACCCATCTGTTTTGTCTCGCTGCCCTTCCTAACACAGAAAGGAACAGGCACAAGTGTCAGAGCTGCTGCTCCTTTGGAGCCAGTATCAACAGGCCCTGGAGCAGCAAATATGTCCATGAAGGACGGTTCTGGCTCAGAAGGAGACAACCAAGGAGAAATCGAGCTGTGGGAGGCTCACAGTGCCACCTGACCCAGCTCAGAGAGGGTTGGCTGTCACTCCTGGCAGCAGGATTAGCCCTGGCAGGCAGGGGTGGCACCACCTGTGAAAGCTGTTCAAAGGCAGCAGCTCTGCAGGTAATCAGACCCAGTGCTTTGCAACTCCCGTCCCAGTACAGGAAGGTTAAAGATATTTCATTTTTTTCATCAGTTTAAGCCTGTTACTATTTGCCCCTGTTTGTCTCCCTTTTGCAGAGTAGCCTTCTCTCTGCAGCTATGCTTTACATCCTTTTAATACTCCTCCCAAAATGTGCCTGAAATGCGCCTGAACAATCACAGTGTGGCCTGGAGCCTTTCTGCAGTGCTGTGACTCTCAGCAACTGCAGTGAGGAAAGCACTCCCATTACTGTCATTATGGCCTCTAAAAGATTAGCATTTCCTCATTAATATCCTCATTGGCAACATTCAATCCCATGTTATTTTTATTCTAAAACCCTGAGTCTAATAGGGAGACACCAAAACTGTATTTGTATTTGTCATATTCAATGAGCCAAAAATTTAATTAGGTTGAAGACATTATCATTGGGAGTTAGCACTTCAGCTCACTAGTTGTTACTGCTAATAATACTTTCAATTTTAATTATTTCCTTTGTTGCCAGTCAACTCTCTTCCTTCCAACAGGTTCTAGGGGGTGCATCACTCATGCTGTTTGAAGCCATGTTCAATGAACAC
Organism: Chloebia gouldiae; assembly: GCA_003676055.1. Taxonomy (NCBI): domain Eukaryota; kingdom Metazoa; phylum Chordata; class Aves; order Passeriformes; family Passeridae; genus Chloebia; species Chloebia gouldiae. The sequence continues at coordinate 1,921,466 of QUSF01000066.1, read as the reverse complement.
GTTTCCTTACACACAGTGAGAAATGGTGAAGAAAAGGAGCTGCTGAAAGCAGATTTGGCCTGTCACACTGCTCTAATGGATGGCTCTCCTTCAGCAAAGGGAAAAACTCTTTTCTTTTTCATTAGGGCACACAAAAGCAGGTGCTCCCTGTCTCTGAGGGCTGCCTGCAAACATCTGCCACCCAGAAAGGCACAGAAAGCATTTTCTAGTGCTATGCATTTTGAATCCCTGTAGACTTTCAGAAGAGTTTACAGATTGTGACTTGCTCCTCACCCTCCTTGTGGAAGGAGTTTAAAGAACAAAACAAGAAAAAAATGTCTAATGGCATCCCAAAGAGGTGGAATTCAGTTATGGAGGAGATTACAGCATCGCTTTGGCAGGAGAGCTCTCGTGAGAGCTTTGAGCAATGCTGTGACTGACAAGTACATTCTGTGAAAATAACAGCTGGGCACAATCCTTAGAACGAGGAGTCTTTGGGCACCAAATGGCACCAAACAGGAATGGGATCATGAGAATGAAATGCAGCAAATCACCGGAGCCACAGAGGAACAGCTGATGCTAAAGCACCGAAGTTACCAGCACCCACTCGCAGGATTTGTATCCCAGGCAGAAGGCTGGCCTGAAGGGCTGGGAGTGTTTACAAACAAAGCAGATCCCGAGGCAGAGCGTGGATCCGTGATTAAACGCAGGGGCAGTTTGCCACAGCAGCCCCTGCTGCAGGGGTGCAAGGATGGCTTTGCAAAGTGCTCTGGAATGGCCAAATTCTGCAGGTGTGTGCAGCACCTGAGCTGCTGCAGGACTGCCCTCGTGGTCTGCACCTGCCAGAGGGAAGCATTCTGTACATTGCTCAAACAACAAAGCAAGGATCCCATCTGCAGGAAAGCTACACGCCCTATCTGCACTTTCATGTGCAGGGGTTCGTAGCTATTAAAAAATGCAGGTGGAAGCAGCACAGCAGCTGCCATGACTGAGGCTTTCCTGAAGCCCTGTTTTGCTCCCATTCACTACAGCTACTGCCATTTTTCACAATTTTCAATCATTAATTTAACTAAGCAGAAAACATATTTTTCCAATGGAGAACTGTTTTACTATTTCACTGAGTTTGAGGGATGAAGAAAGTAATGAAATGAAAGAAAGACTAGGGTAAAAAGCTAAGAAATATTTCTGATTTTGCTGTAATTGCTTTCTCCATGGATGATTATGATAGCTATCACTTTCGGTTCACTGAGTAAAGTGTACAGTTTATAAAAAATACAGATTTTTCCAACTCATTGGACCATTTCAGAGTAAGCAGTGAGAATGTATTTAATAATAGTTGGAATTGGCAGTCTATTCAAGAGAAGTTAATGAAACTGTCTCCTCTGGACAACAGAATGCAGAAGTGAGCTGGCTGGGAAACCACAGGGGGTTGGCTAAATGTGGTGAGTGTTCTTCTAAATGAAAACCACTACTCTTGCAACTGAGACAAGCTGGGCATCCTTCCTCTGCTACAATTAACATCTGTCGGTGCCAAACAGAGCTTTGAGGATCCTCTGTGTTGTACTTTAACCCTTGCAGTCAAGGGAACTCAGTCAAATTATTACATGGGCTAAATGTAATCAGGCAGGAGTTGTCCCCATGGGGAAGGAAATGTGCACTTTTCTAACACTGTCACATCGGGGATCTCTTCTCACTGTAACAGAGAAGTCACTTGCCATGTAAAAACCAGGGAGACTTTGAAAAGGTGGGGCAGTAAGAAAAAAACTTTAGGCCCTTATACGTCAATGAATGTGCTGAATAGAGTTAAATATTTAGATGCAGCAGAAATAAGTCAGAAAAAGAGTTCAAATGGTTCATAACTCAGAAATGTAATCATGTGCCTTTTCAAGCACATGAGCAATTCCATTAAACTAATCTGCTTTAATTGCATTAAGCTTAGAGAGGCTACTCATATGCTTAAACTCAAACATATGATTGGTTATGTCCCTAAAAAAAGAATGGATAATTCAAACAAATGCTGTATGCATGCATTTAAATATTTCAAGGTATTAGATTCAGCATTCTATAAGCTAAAATATTTAAATTAGCTTTTTGGCAGAAAATCTGTTCCCTGATGCAAAACATTCTCATTAAGCCACAACTGAATTATTGCCCAAAATTATTTTGCTGAGAATCAATAGCTAATCCTCTGATAAAAGGTTCAAGAATTATCAATGACAACTAAAGGAAAAGTCCATATTCTATATATACTCTATATGCTTCAAAAACAATACAAAAAGCATGATCTTAAGTAAATTCAAGTAACAAATAAGAGATGATAATAATTCTTTGCTCAGCTCTTTCCAGTAAACTGGTGTTGCAGAATAAAAGTTTCAGACACTAAAAAAGTAGCTATTTTCACACACATAGGAAAATTACTACAGTGACCAAATACTTACTATTCAGACTGTCACAGGAGTCTATTATGCTTTAATTAGTGTCTGTGATCATAAACTGTTTAATTGTATTCATTTTGCCTTAAATTACTGGGTGTTTTGCAGTTTATGTATCATAAAAGCTTGGTGTTTTATGTTGCTTCTTCAATTCATTTTAGGGGAGCTATTTGTATTTGCTTTAAACAGACAAATGAGCACACTAGTGGCAGTGAAAGCAGAACAAGATGTTCAGCAGGATGTTCTCTGCTGTCTCCTCTGACAAGCAATATCTGAACCTGAGGAGATCGATAAGCCATAACTGCACTTTGTTCTGGGGGAAATGCAAATGGGGAAGATGAATAATAAATTAATTTTAGGACACTAAAAGGAATTTTGTTCACAACTTTCTTTTCTGTTTTGGCTTTTAAACCTGAGGTTTGCCAGCTGCTGCCTTCACAGCAGAGCACTGTCTTACCCTGGTGCACATTCTGCAGTTTGAGTCTGCATTTGAGAGGACCTGCTGCCATATGGAAAATCAGGAACAATTACTCTAAATAATTACATCAGTTTATTGCTGTTTGTTGCCAAGAGAAACAAGCCTTGTTGGTAATATCCACTTGCACTGCCAAGTAACTTAATTTTTCAGCAAGCAAACATGCTCCAGCACCATCTCTTCTCTAGCAATAAACACCCTTTCTAACTGATACCATCACGACTCAGTGTGTTTGTTGTCAGGATTTCCTGAGGTGATCTCTGCTCAGGTGAGGGTCAATCACCACAGCTGGCTTGAGACGTGCAGAGATAGTGACTGAGCACAGCCTGGGCTTCCCTGTGCCTCCGGGGAGAAGTCAGAGCTTTCAGGGCAAGTGAGAGGAACATTTAACAGAGCACATCAGCTGCGTGCAGCAGGAGTCCAGTGGGGTCAGCCTGACTGAGCTCAGGAGTTTAGGGGGCACAGAGCCAGGGCAGGTCCTCTCCCACCCTGCTGCCAGCCGCAGTGGAATTTAGTCCTTGTCAGTGTGATTAAAGCTCTCCTTTGGCAGCAGAGGCTGGCCAGAGGTGAGCCTGCTCTGTGAAACCTGCAGGCTGGCATTTTTGGACCGCAGCAGCTGCTTGGGTTTGCACTTGGAAGCATCACAAGTGTGAGGCCACCCAGCCAGGTGCTTACAGGCTGAAGTGAAGCTGGCCCGTGCCACCAGGGAAAGAGGTGGCACTGGCACCTCCTCTGCTCCTGCCACAGCCACTGTGGTCCGGGCAGGAGCCCTGGAGCTCGCTGTCCCTGTGGCTGACCTGCTGGGGACTGTCCAGCCTGCTGTCCCTGCTGTCCCTGCTGTCCCAGCACTTACTGGCCGTGCTGCCCGCCTGCGTCTCACCCCAGCCTGAACAGACAGCACTGAAGTCCCCCTTCTTTTCTGCCTCTGCTGTGGTGGGCTGAGCAGGCTCCCCTCCACAGCTCCTTGCCCTGCAGCTCCCACTTGCTGCCTTTGGCTCTCTGGACCACAAGCCCAGCTCTGAAGGAGCCCCTTCTCCCCACGTCCCGCTTGGCTGCTGCCAACGGCCACGACGGGTGCCAAAGCTTCCCTGACTTGCCAAATCACACTGTGCCAGTTTCATCCAGCTCTGGCTCGTGAGAAGGCTTGAAAAACTCCTCCTGACACAGCCCAGTTCTGCCCACAGCGATATCCATGAGGTGCAGCACCCGGGGATGCCTGGCAGCCCCTTTATTTGGGGATTACGGCACACAAAGGTTCTGCAGCTGCCAGGATTCCTCCCTAGGCCAGCTCAACTTGTTGATCCAAACACTGCCCTGCAGTCCTTCCTCACAGAAACTGCAGAGCCTTTCTGCTTTCCTGCTCTCTCTGTTTGTCACTGATTTGTTCTGCTGTGCACATCCACCCTCCCGGGTTAACAAGCTGTAATCAGCTCCCAGGAGCCTGCAATGCTGGGAGCCGTGGGGATTTCACACCGTGAAACACTTCCCGTGCCCCTGTCAGATCACAGCCCTGCTCTGCTTTCTTCTCTTATTTCTTGGAAAATACGCACAAGGATTTCATACTAGACATATAAACTCAGTGCTACAAAGGCTTTATAATTATCTTTTTTTCCAATAGACCAGCCGCTTTCTCTGTGACATCCTCTGTACATAAAACTCTAATTCATCACGCCTCACTGCTATGTTAAATCAGGATATAAACACTTCCCAAGATCTGATCTGAACATGTATTTATGTTCTTCTCTTTCCAGACTTCGAGGATCCACTTCTGTAATGATATGTACAGAAGAACTATTCTCTATGTCCTGTTTACCTTCTATTGTATTTTGTTTATTTCTGTGAGGAAAGCTGTTCTATGAGAGCATATTTCCCCTTAATCACTAAATGGTTCAAGTTTTCACATGTATCAGCCCTCTGATAATAATTTTTTCTCCACTTTTCTCCCTGTAACTTTTGTTAGGTCAAGTCCTGAAACTGTAATGTGAAAATAACCTGGCAAAAAGAGCATCTCTCAGCCAGGGTACCTGAAGAAGTCTCATTTTCAGTTCAAGTTATCCCATTCCAAATCTACAGCTGATAATACCTGGGCTAAGAACATATGCTCCTCATAAAAGGCATTACATCTTATTCCTCGACCAATCATTCATAAATCAATTTACTTATGTGCACACACACAGTTTTTTTAAAAAAATAATGTGTGTTAGTGTGCAGGGAATCCACTCCTTGCAATAGAGTAAAATATCCAAGTACATGGAGCAATCTCTGCAACTGCTCTTGTACTTATGGAGATGTGTCTTTGTGTTCATACCTCTGATAGTGCAGAAAACCTGGCATTGACAATATACAGTTATTTGCTTCCTAAGTTTCTATTCTTCCTTTGTATTTCTGAAGGTCACAGGAACTCAGTCAAACCTGAAACAGTCATTTTAATTCCCAGGCTTCTCATTTCACTACAGTGTAATTGTCTTATCGATTTTTGTGTAGACTTATTTACTGTTTCTCTTTTCCTGTTGGATAAGTGTATAATAAGTAAACTAACTTCAATTAGGTAACTGTCATCAATATTTAAAACTTAATGACAATTTCAAAATTACATAAGTAATCCAAGCATAAAAATTATTCTTTATGATACCATTTCAGAAGAGTGGCACCACATCCTTACCATACAATAACCTGTGCCTCAGAAACATTAAACAAAAACCATCATCACATTTTTCTTCTATCTAAGTTCCATATTCTTTTATTTATGTACAGTGTCATTTCTCTATTTGGACTAAAGCTTCTTTAGGAGATACAAAATGGAATATTCAACATCTTCATTTAGCCTTGATATATTAAATTATCTTCTTAGCTACACACACACACACCCACATATATATATATATATTTTTTTTTTTCAGAAATCAGAATTTGTCCTTGTATATTCAGAGGCAGCTTTGTGTGTGCCTTACATTTCCCCTCCAGACTTGCTAGTGCTATTTTAAAGATGACTCATTCTCAGACACCACCAACCCAGGAGGCTCAAGGCACTATGATATAAAGATCTGCTTGAATTTAGGCACACATTTAAATCCAGTGTAAGTCTTTGTGCTTTGTAATGTCAAGAGAGTCTTAGAGATAAGCATGTGCCCAAATATTATACTGAACTGGGGCTGGAAACAAGGTCTGGCCTCAGAAGGAGCAGAAGAGTTGCAATAACCCAGTACAGATTAATGATGCTCTGTGAAATTCAGCTTTTGACTATAGCAGGAAGAGGAAATTCTCCCTTAGCAAAAAAGAAAATAATGAATCAGCAAATGCTGGAGACTGTAATGGGCAAGGAACCACTTCAGCTCCTGCTGAACCACAGGTTTCACCCTGTGCAGCATGCAGCTTTGATAAAACATAGGTTAAGTGGCTGCATTCAAGGGAGGACACCTTTAACAGTATTCCCTTTTACTGAAGAGGAGCAGTCAGTGTTCTGGGAGCAGTCCGTGGTGTAACATTGCTTGTGGGAGATTGTCACAATTTCAATGAGAAAAACTTACTTGAAGGCATTAGCATCTCCATGGACCTTGTAGCTGTCTGCACTGATTCTGGAGATGACTCTTGTGACAGCAATGAGAATGCCAATGTTGACCTGGAGGAGGAGGAGGAACAAGCCTTGGTCAGGAAAGCAAGTTTGGCTGAGTCTGAGGAGCAGACTGCCCAGGGAGGGCATTGTACAAACACAGCAGGAAGCAGAAACAGAAACAGAGACTTTCTGTGCTCTCTTCATGTGGCAAGAGATGTTTCCAAGGCTGGGCTGCTGTGGTTTGCCCCGTGTCAATGATTCCCACCCCCACAGCTTTTCTTCTTTCTTCAGGATCTCCCTTGCCTGTTCAGGAAAAGCCTGGATGGCCGCATTGCCCCAGAGCCAAGGTGCTCAGGATCCCCACACACTAATCAATACCTGACTGTAAATCAATACCCGATTATAAATCAATACCCGATTATAAATCAATACCTGACTGTAAATTAATACCCGACTGTAAAGCAATACCAATTGTAAATCAATACCCAATTATAAATCAATACCAATTGTAAATCAATACCCAATTATAAATCAATACCTGATTATAAATCAGTACCCTGCCAGCTGAGGTTGCAGCGCTGCAGGACCCCTCAGGTCTCTGCATTGCAGCGCTGCAGGAACCCTCAGTGTGTCTGCATTGCAGCACTGCAGGACCCCTCAGGTCTCTGCATTGCAGCACTGCAGGACCCCTCAGGTCTCTGCATTGCAGCACTGCAGGACCCCTCAGGTCTCTGCATTGCAGCAGTGCAGGACCCCTCAGGTCTCTGCATTGCAGCAGTGCAGGACCCCTCA
>QUSF01000066.1:1903411-1914135 GCA_003676055.1 Chloebia gouldiae | reverse complement strand
TGCAGCAGTGCAGGACCCCTCAGGTCTCTGCATTGCAGCAGGGCAGGAACCCTCAGCATCCCTGCATTGCAGCACTGCAGGAACCCCTCAGGTCTCTGCATTCTCGCTGTTCTGTGCTCTGCCCAGACCGTCCTGCCGCACCTCGGCGTGTGCAGCTCCCGTCTCTGACCACAGCCCGATCACAATTTGGGTACAGAGCTTTCGAAGGGAGCGATGGCAAATCTGGATTCTGCTCTTGAAAGGCTCTGCTCTTTTTGATGTCAGGTCCAGCAGAAACATCAATTAAATGAAAAGAATCCCCGACAGAAAAGCAGGAAATCTTGAAAAGACTAACACTGAAAATGTTTAACAAAAGAAAGTTTGTTCTGGAGTCACAGGTGAAGGAAGAAGGAAATCTTTATCACTTAAAGGAAATGTGGCAAAGACTGTCTTGCTGTGCAAAGACCTTGGGTTTAAAGGGAAAAAAAAAGTAGACAATGTGAAGGTGAAATACATATTTTCCCTTCCTGTCCAAAGTTGCACATCAGCTACAAAGTGTCAAGAACAAGGGTAGAACAAAACTATCCTGAACTACAGAAGAAAAAGAAAGAGAAGACTTCAAAAAAAGTTCTGCTCCTCAGTTAAAACTCAATAATCATCCTCTACTTTGACATAAATATTCTAATTCTGAGGATGAGAGGGTGAATTAAAGATGTTTAAATTTGATTATAATTATTTCCTTGGGTTTTTTCCAAATCTTCTGACCCCTTTTTTAGTTTAAGGTTTCTAAGGGCACATTATCACCTGCTGTAGAATCAGAGCATATCTGTAATAGTTCATTTTTGCCATGGCTCTCAAGTTTATCCAAAGGCTATCCTGTGGAACTGCCAGCTCCTCAATAACAAGTGTACCTGTTGTTCAAGCAGCTTTACAGACATGAGAGGTGAAATTCAATGGTCTTGGGATCATTTTCCCTATTGCTGCCAAATCATATTTTGTAAATAACCCCTGTAAATCCTTTGAAGTGGTAATGAGCATATTTGAAAAAGCCATTTCTGTGCTGTACTCAGAGCCTTGCAAACTCTCACTCCAACTGCACCACCAGGAAAATACCAATTAACAGGGAAAGCAAGAGAGGCCTGGCCACTGCAGGCCAGCGTCTGCTCCTCGTGCCCTGCCTGCAGCACCACCCCTGCTCCAGGCACACAGATGCTTCCCGCAGAACTCCCTAAATTCTGCCATAGCTATGGAAACACACCAAGGCAGCAGATGGCTGATAACAAACAGAGCCTTCTGCCAGAAGTTCTAATGTCTTGTGTCAAAAATCCAGGTGCTTTGTTAAGTTAGGTTTTTTCCCCTCGACTGAAAACACATCCCAGGGCAACTTGGGCTGAGCTTAGTTTGGTTTGCAAATTAATTTCAAGGACTTTTTGTGAAGCTGCTTTAAGAGGATGATATAGAGATGATATATGTGTGTTGTGGTTTGGGTTGTGGGGGAGAGTGATCTTAAAACCTTAAGATATAGGTAGAAGCCAAAAGACCTACATATAGAAGGAACTATTTCCTTCATCATATCCCTTGACTCAAACCCCATGGAAAGAGCACGTTTGGTATGGGAATCTATATAGGGCTGGGAGGTTCTGTGAATTACTGCCTCGAAAAGGATGTGTGAGTGCTTTTCCCCAGTCACAGTCCCTCCACATCGTTCTGGTGTAGGCTCCACGGTGTCTGGATTGCCTGTGAGGCTGGGGCAGGATAAAAGGAGACTGGGTCTGCCTGGTCTCTGGGGAGTGGGACTTGAAAGGAGCAATCCCCTTCTTTCCCTCACACCATAATCCTTTTTCTTGGCAGAGACACTGTGGATCGAACTAGTCAAAAACTGCTTTTTCAGAAGTATTTTCAGACCTAAATGCTAGTTTATGCAGCTGGCGGCTAATTTGTTATTTAAAGAGCACAGGCACACATGCACACACACCAGAGAGTGTTTAGCCCTGTTATTTCCCTAGAGGCACTAACACATTTTTCAGCTGGAATATCCAATGCCCAGAGAGGTAATTTGTCAGCTCACTTGCTGCTATTTTGGGCAGAGCTGGGTTTAGACTATTTAACAAATTGCTCTGCGCGGATCAACCTTGTGAGCTCACTCTTTCTCTTTCTGAAAGCGTTTGTGTCCCTACAAGAACATAATTTGAGCTGCACAAATGTTAGATATTGTAAGTCAGAGGCAGACAGTTAAACTCTTACTTTCTCTGCCAAACTCTTACTTTCTCAGCTGCACATGCAAACTGTTGGAGGCTGTGCTGGCTCAGGTGAGTGAGCATTTCACTGCATCTCATCTCCTTCTCTGGCGCTGAACAATGGCCAGAAAGCAAGTGCTAATGTGAGGAGAGGACATATGAATATTGGATTCTTTTAATTGCTCTCTAGTCACCAATATCTACATACCTTTGACTGTAAGCTCACATACAGAAGTTCAGGGTATGCCTTCTGTTTGCCAAACAGGTACAGAGGTATGCAATAGTAAACTCTATATATGGATAGTGTCAGATATATATAGTTATACAAATACCCATGCACAACACAAAATTTTGGAGCAGGAACCAAGGATTTCTGGAGAATTCAGGACTGCAGTTTCACTGGGCTGGCACAAGGTCTGGCCCCAGGCCTCCAGGCAGTCCTGCAGTCACAGAGGTGCAGCAAGGAACAGCAGCTGCTGTGCTGGTACCTACCAGAATGACAAACATCGCCGGTGCCACAAAAGCCCAGATTGCTCCATTCTCCAGTGAAAGCCAGCAGCTGCAGGGGAAATCAGAGTTGTTTCAGAGGAAACACACAGTCATTTAATTAGTAATGTTATTTATTAAAAAAAAAAAAAAACACCAATAAAACAACTAAAAGAGAGTGCAAGAAGACTGATGAATTTTGAAAGCAAGAGACATGATAGCACATCAGGAAAAATCTCCTTTTCCCCTCCCACTGGGGATCCAAGGTGGGATCTCACTTGGATTTGTCACACAGTCAGTGACACCTCTCTGCCCCAGCCCACCTCCACAGGAGTGCAAAGATGGGAAGGAGGAAATGTTTTATTTGCAATTTATTGTTCTGGTGCCCTCAGCCACAGGCAGTCATTTCAGTGCTGGAGCACTGTGAAATGTCTCATTGGAGTGAATTTGTCTCATTGCAGCCAGGGGCAAATTGAAGCCCTCCCTGCCTCCCCTGGCTGGTGCTGGGGAAGGGGCTGGCAAACACAGTCAGGCCCTTCTTACAGCCCAGAAGAGATGAACCAGTTTACCATATGTGAAATTATTTTAGGATTAAATCCTATGGAGTTCTTTCAAATAAACTTGCTCTTCTTTTCACAAATTAGAAAGGAAATTAATTTTCAAAGTTTTGGACATTATCCATTCCAAATTTCAGGTGTGTAACTGCAGTTTTCTTTGCAAGATTGAATATCTTTAATCAATGGTTACTCTTATCTTGGTGCAGGTTTTTATCCCCTGAGCAGGGAGCTCACTGAGGAGCTCTTCAATGAAAAGAAAGAAAAACATCTCAGGAGCTTTTTGTGCATCATCTCTGTGAAAACCAGACTTGAGGCTTCTGTGTTTAACAATATCTCTACACAAGTCATCCTTCTGCAGACTCTCACCCCTGCTCCTCAGGAGGACCTCGCAGCACCACAGCCCAGTTAACACATTTATGAATTTCCTCCACATCAGATTTCCATCCCTATGGCACCTGCACTGAGGCTTTTTTCATACTCACTTGCCACTTTCTCCATAGCTGTCCAGGGACGACGTTGCAGAAATGACACAGATCACCAGTGGGCAGCCTGCAGCAAGGCACAGAAAGGCAGATGCTGAGGCAATATTCGGAATAAAAGCACATCTTCCAGCAAGCCCTGAAAGCTCTGCTAAATTTTGTATGGAGAGAACAGCTCAGAGTCATTTTCAAATTAAGTCTAACTTGACATCCTCCTACAGCTGTTTAATCCAACACTAATTAACGGATGTCAGACAAAATGACTTTTTAATAAAATACTAGTTCAGCTGTTAAACTGAATCAGTGCTAATTTCCTTGGGAATCACAGTCCTGTTTAAACCTGGTTTTGGCTTATGGACTTTCTGCTCCTTGCTATCCAAGCAGTGATACATGTGAAGCACTATCAGCCTTATTTTAACCACCTTCCCCCAGGTAAGTGCATTTTTGCTCAAGAATTCAGAACTTAAGACAGGAGAGCAGAGTTTCTCACAGGGATGCATAGATAGCAGGTGAGAGGACCAGAGTGGTGACATTTGGTTATCCAGAGCATCACAGCCAGCAAACTCAGACTGCCTCAGGGGGCCAGTCAAGGCTGAGTTTAGCATAAATATGTCATGGGTCTGCAAGATTTTTGTGTTTAGAGGAAATTATGTTTCCAGATGGCTCTGACTGATGCAGTGGGCTGTGCCCTAGGAGGTGAAGAAACATTCATGAGATAACACAAGAATTACACAGAGGCACTTCTGTTCCTGATCCAAGGGAATCACACAGGGTCAGATCAGCTCCTGGTGACACAGGAATCACACAGAGGCAGAACTGCTCATGGTGACACACAAATCACACAAATTACAGAGGCAGATCAGCTCCTGGTGACACAGGAATCACAGGAATCACACAAATTACAGAGGCAGAACTGCTCCTGGTCTCAGAGCTGCTCTGCCCCCAGCACTGCCAGGTCCTTTTGTGCCACTTCATTCCAGGCCAGGAGCTGGAGAGGAGGCAGAGGGTTTATTGCCAGCAGTTTCAATGCAGTAAAACCCATCCTTTTGAATATTAAATGATTGCCTGCTAATTCCTGTATGATTTAATAAAATGTGAAGGTTTGAGCTTTGATCATCTTACAGAATTTAATAAATAGATCCCAGACAGAGTATTAGACATGATAGCTTAACGTTTTAATTTTCTTTTTAGTTCCTTAGGTTTTTTGCATGAGGGTTTTACAAAATTCTCTGACAGGCAATTTCTACTCAATTTTACCACTATCATCCTCACAAATTGTGTAAAGTTTTCCAGTACTGGCAGAAATATAATTTTTGGAAGAAGTATTTTCATTCTTTAATAACTGCAGCTAGAAGCACATTTATAAATATTTCTATATTGATATGAATATATATTGATAAACATGGGCTATACTCAGTAGTTAAGAAGCATTGTATTTTGAAAGATTCTGTGTCTTCTATACATGCAAAAAACCCCAAAGAATTAAAAAAAAAACCAAAACAAAACAGGCTGTAGAAAGTGTGTGGCAGACAAGTCAGAACCAAAGAAAGAACACAGCAGTGTAGTGAGATTTCCCTCCCTCAGTCCTGCCATTGGTTTGGTAATCAAGGCTCTGATCTTGCCTGGAGAGGTTGTGGAATTCCTGCAGTGGAATTAGGCTCAAGGACTACATGTTTTGAAGTCTGATTGCAGTCAGAAAAATTATACATTTTCTCATCCAACAGACCCACTCTCAGTAAGGCAAACTGTGATCATAAGATGACAATTTAAAATATACTTCTGAATATAATCTTGTCCCATAGTGAGGAGACTTAAAGTAAGCAGCTACTAAATGCTTACCCCATCCAATTCCATAATAATATAAGTGCTTGCTTTCTTCTGACCCAAATACTTTGATCACCATGCTGTAAAGATGAAATCCTTCCACCAGCATCCATGCAAACGCACTCAGGAAGAAAAAATGAAGGAGGATGGCCAATATCTTGCAAGGCAGCTAAATTAAGAGTAAAAATGAATACATTAGTTCTTTGTGATACAGTCACATTGGTTTTCTTTTTCTTTTTTAACTTCTATAGACATTTGCAGGCTAAATGCGAAATCACTGAAGTAAAACTGTCTTAAAAAGAAAGCAGTAGACAATTTCATTTTTCTACTGCATTTTCAGATCGCTTCAGAGTAATAAATCCTCTTATCCTTAAAAAAAATTAAAAAAAAATAAAAAAAATTAAAAATCCCCAACAACTTTGCCAAATGTGGTGTGGAAATCCAAGTGTGTTATTTATTTTTAACAGTAGAAGCAATATTCCCATTAAAGTCTACACAATATTTAGGGAATCAAAATTAAGTGTCTGCATCTGGCTCCTGAACCTGTAGTAAATACAGGAGTCAAAGAAGAGGGGTACAAGTGTTGTCCTGTACCCTGCTGCCTGCTTTTCCTTGAGGTGCTCCTCTCAGCATCTTTAATTTTCCTCTAAGCCTCTGACCAGCCTGGCTTAAAAACAGGAGAGTGGAATCCTTTCTCCTTCCCCAGCCTCAGGTGCTCCCCATTGGCCTTTCCTCACTCTCTGCTTTTCCCCTTCCTCACTCTCTGCTCTTCCCTTCCTCACTCACTCTTTCAAGGAGGCCTCAGCAGAGTGGCTGTGCCCATCACTCAGTGACAGAGCAGAGGTGGCTGCAGTGATGTCCCCAGGTGCTGTTCCCACACCGATGTCCCCACCAGAGGACCTGCTTTGCTCTACCTCAGCTCAGCTGCAGCAGCCCCACCCTGCCCCACAGCCCTGCCCAGTTCGTGGCAGGCTGCAGGGAGGGACATTCTGCCCCTCTGTGGCACATTCTGCCCCTTTGTGGCACGTTCTGCCCCTTTGTGGCACGTTCTGCCCCTCTGTGGCACCTGCAGAGCTCCAGGGCTGCCTGCAGCCAGCCCTGGGGTGGGAAGGCTTTTGCCTTCCTCAGCTGGACCAGCCCCAGGAAGGCTCCAGGCTGGGGAGCTCCACCAGCAGGAACCAGTTTGCTGCCTCAGATGTTACTGGTTTGTTCCCTGTGCTGCCTGAGCTAAGCTGTGCTGTGCTGGCATTCCATTCTTTATGTTTATGGCTTGGGATTTTGAATCCAATGAAAATAAACCCCTGGGACCTGGTAGCATAATGAAAATGGAGGCTTTCCTGTACAGACTCACTTGGACATTGCAAGGACATTCTAATGCAAATCCAATGGGACTTCCTGCATTCAAAAGCAATAAATTTGGGGTTAATTTGTGTAAGTGAGGTCTGTATGTGGTTTAGTATTTCACAAAGTTCAGTGACATATTATTAAACCAGATTAGCTTATTGACAAAAGCTGTAAGAGCCTTTCCAGTTAATTTTATCATAAGGCTATAAAATCCATTTTAATGCCTTTTGATTTCTACCAGAAGATTAGTCCACAAGAATCTAAATGCAACATAAAGCTGACATACAGGCTAGCTCTGTCAAATGGATATTTTCCAACTTTTGAGTAGCCAAACAATATGAATCACAAAACAGCAGAAAAATAACACACAGTGAAGTGGCAGGAGGTTGGTCTGTATAGAATTGTGTATAATACCTAGTTGCAGATTTGTACATAAAATCCATAGCAAAGTTGCCACTCATTCTGGTCGGGTTTTTTGCCTTGATTGTTGGTTAGAAGTCAGTATTATGTGGCAAAACTGCCTTCTGTAAAAGCACTGAGAAGCTGAGCCTTTACCCACTAAGCCCAAGCATGTCTCTTGCTGCACCTTGTGAAACACCCTGCTTTTAGCAGAATACTCATAAAAAGGCAGGTCTTGTTCCTGCTACTCTTAGAGTTGACAACTAGAGGGTCTGTGGAAATAGAAAAAGCAGCCCAGCCAGCAGCAAGGTCTGTGCTATTATTGCTGATGAGACAGTAAAGCAGGCTTTCAGAAAGGCCTCACAGTTTGTCTTTTTTTTCCTGAGGACAGTCTTAAAACAGATAGGTAATTTTACAGATACATCACAAACAAAAGCAGCTTGTTTCACCTCTCCATTTGGATGTTTCCAGCAATGCCAGGCAGGAGTATTGAGTGAGAAAGAGATAAATACCCTGATCCAGAAGAGCAGATAGTAGAGACATTAGATTTTCTGGTTGTGCTGGAAAAAACTCAGTGCTGGCTAACACCTTATACTTCAATTTTCATTTTCCTGTGTCTCGATAATATAAAGACATAAAAAGACATCCTGATTTTGGGAAGAATTGCCTTCCTGGAATATGCCATGATCAGTTCACTATTTGTGGTAGGTGTCAATGACCAGCTTTTTACAAATAAATGAATAAATTAGGTGTACTGGAAAGATTAAAGTCCTGTTTGTGAAGATAGAGCTGTGTGGTTAAAAAAATTATTCTACAAAAGAAAAATTGCTGTAGAATGAATTGTAAATCATTAAATAACACATCTGAAAATAGCAGGGAATGCTGTATGCCATATCTGCAATCAAAACCAAAATATCCCCAGAGCCAGAGATGGGGAAAGGATGGGGAGACTCAGGGCAAGGAGGCGATGCCAGCCTCGAGAGGGGGACACAGAGGGTGCTGCAAGGGCCCCCCAAAACAGCTCGGCACCGACACACCCTGGCAGAGGCAAAGATCACAAATTCCCACCTGCTAGTGTAAATACTGCCTCCCTCTTTGTGTAAACGATCATTCAGCAGTTCAATTAAAGCTGCGATTAAAGGCATTTAGGCTGCTGTCAAAGCTGCTGGGAGCAGGTAAGGACAGGAGACCAATAAAAGTATGAATCACAACCCACCCCACCCCGGATTCCAAGGGGGCAAAGCAGTATTTACATCGCGTCTGCCGACTTCCAGACCTTTACAGTGTTACCCCATACAATGGCAGCTGTTGTAGAGGAGGTAGGGCTAAAAAAATCCACGGATTCTGTGAAGCATTTCATCTCACAAAGCCTGGTGTAAAACGGGTCTCGCTTCCTTGTGCTACCACCCCGATTTCACCAAAGTAGGTTTGGGACAGGTTCAAGAGGAAATCGGCACCTATTAAACTGCAGCCTGTGTGAGCATCTCACAAGCTTGACTAAGCAAGCAGGACCCGAGTGTGACCAGGCACGTTGTGGACGTGGGTGGCACTGGGGCTGAGAGTCCCTGGAGAGTCCCTGGAGGACACAGCTGGGGCTGGAGAGTCCCTGGAGGACACGGCTGGGGCTGAGAGTCCCTGGAGAGTCCCTGGAGAACACGGCTGTCCCTGGAGAATCCCTGGAGAACACGGCTGTCCCTGGAGAGTCCCTGGAGAGCACAGCTGTCCCTGGAGAGCACAGCTGCCCCTGGAGAGTCCATGGAGGACACAGCTGGGGCTGGAGAGTCCCTGGAGAATCCTTAGAGAACCCCTGGAGAACACAGCTGTCCCTGGAGAACCCCTGGAGAACATGGCTGTCCCTGGAGAGTCCCTGGAGAGCACAGCTGTCCCTGGAGAATCCCTGGAGAGCACAGCTGTCCCTGGAGAGCACAGCTGTCCCTGGAGAATCCCTGGAGAACACGGCTGTCCCTGGAGAGCACAGCTGTCCCTGGAGGACACGGCTCTGCCTCCTCCAGCCCACACCAGGACACAGCTGGAGCTTCGCACCACCCAGCGCAGTCTGAGGGCCACAACGGCCTTGGTCAGCTGTAAAGAGGCTTCACACCCCATCTGAAGTGACTCAGCTGAATTGTCTGAACATTTGGGATGGATCAAAAACCTGTGAGGAAATGACACACTGTCCTGCTGAGTGAACCTTCTACTGCCCTCAAGCCTATGTCCTTTCAAGAGGGTTTTAGCTCTCTACTTAAACAGGATTATTTTCATGCCTGGTTTCTACTGTCTGCAGTTTCATCTTTTGCTGCTCTCCAATGCCTCCATTTCATTGTCCTTCTAAACCATCCCCTCTAATTTTCCCCCTTGCACATTGCATGACTCATTCAGGACCCACCCGAATGTTAAACGGCAAAAGAATACAAACTTAGCAAAAGAATACAAACAGCAAAAGAATACAAACTTAGTTTTCCAAAGTGCTTTTAGGTCCTCAGGTAATGACTGCCTGTGCAAACCAGATATTACAGTTATTTATAAACCTAACAGGAACTCAAGGGATCCCATTTGAGCTGAATATAAATTTAGGTAGCTGTTGTATTGGCAAAATGAACAATGTGCAAACCTTATATTTACTTCTACTGAGAAAAAACACCACCACCACCCCTCTAATAATAGAAACCACTGACTGCTTCTGAAAAATAATGGGGAGCAGCATCTGGTCACAAAAGTAGGTAAGTTTTAACCAGCACAAACACAGAGCACCCTGGAAGTTTATTGTAAAATCAGGTTTTGTTTCTGCTCTTCAGGTGGAACTTTCCATCAAAGACATTAACATTACTTTAAATGGTGTTTTTAAAATTAACAGTGGGAATAAATTGGTTTTACTGGTATGTGGTGCTGTTAACTTGGCCTATTTGTCTTAATCTAACCCAGGTGTTTTAGACACCAGTTTTAATGGTTTAGATGCTGGTACTCTGCCTAAGGAGTTCCCCCTGCAGCAGGATGGCATTTTTGGCTAAGGCGTGTTAAAGCCAGACCTTGGAATGCTGCCCAGCGCTGCAGCTGCCCAGCACTGCAGCTGCCCAGCCTGCAGCTGCCCAGCGCTGCAGCTGCCCAGCCGTGCAGCTGTCCCAGCCGTGCAGCTGCCCAGCCGTGCAGCTGCCCCAGCCATGCAGATGCCCAGCAGTGCAGCTGCCCAGCACTGCAGCTGCCCAGCGCTGCAGCTGCCCCAGCACTGCAGCTGCCCCAGCGCTGCAGCTGCCCAGCGCTGCAGCTGTCCCAGCAGTGCAGCTGCCCAGCGCTGCAGCTGCCCAGCGCTGCAGCTGTCCCAGCAGTGCAGCTGCCCAGCGCTGCAGCTGTCCCAGCACTGCAGCTGTCCCAGCCGTGCAGCTGCCCAGCACTGCAGCTGTCCCAGCCGTGCAGCTGCCCCG
>QUSF01000066.1:1860240-1884078 GCA_003676055.1 Chloebia gouldiae | reverse complement strand
CTGCCCCTGTCCCCCAGGACTATCCCTGTCCCCCAGCACTGTCCCTGTCTCCCAGCACTGTCCCTGTGCCCCCAGGACTGTCCCTGTGCCCCAGGACTGTCCCTGTCCCCCAGGACTGTCCCCCCAGCGCTGTCCCTGTCCCCCAGGACTGTCCCCCAGGACTGTCCCTCTCCCCCCAGCACTGCCCCTGTCCCCCAGCACTGTCCCCCAGCGCTGTCCCTGTGCCCCCAGCACTGTCCCCCCAGGACTATCCGTGTCCCCCAGCGCTGTCCCTGTCCCCCAGCACTGTCACCCCAGGACTGTCTCTGTCCCCCAGCACTGTCCCCCAGTGCTGTCCCTGTCCCCCAGCACTGTCACCTCAGGACTGTCTCTGTCCCCCAGCACTGTCCCTGTCCCCCCAGCACTGTCCCTGTCCCCCCAGCACTGTCCCCCAGCACTGTCCCTGTTCCCCCAGCACTGTCCCTGCCTGCCCCTCTGGCTCTGGGGATGCCCTGGAGCCCCTTTCCCGCAGGCAGCAAAGGCAGCCCTGACCCCTCAGCTGCCGGCTGGGAGGGGCAATGGGGCAGGTTCAGCTCCTGCTCCCCAGCACACAGCTGGCTGCTGCAGTGCCCAGCCTCTCATGGCACTGGCCCTGCTCTGGGCTCTGCTGGCAGAGCTCACGCTGCTCCAGCAGCAGCAGGGCCACGTGCCACTGCCAGCTGTGCTGGTGGGGCCACATCCATCCTCTGCCCATCCATCCCAGCTCTCCTGAAGGGAGCAAGTGAAAGAGTCTGCAGCTGCCCTGTATTACAAATTATTTCACTTCTATGACAGACAGTGCTAAAAAAACATGGAAAGGGAGAGAGAGAAAGATCTGCTGTAATAACAGCAAAGATGGAACAATAACTGCCATTTCTGATTTGTGAGATTTCTCTAGATAAATCTGGATTCCAATACACTAAATGGAAAGGGCACCTCAGGGTCAGCTTGGAAGAAGACATGGCACTGCAGTCGTGTATCTTTTACACAAATAAATCCCAGATGTATGTTTTACCCTGAATTAAATTTCTCTGGCAAGGGACAAGTCCTTGCTTTTGTCCATCTTAACTCTAAACACAGATGTCACTCATTAGACCATGAACCATACAGGCCTCACTGTCCAGAGCTGTGTATGTACTCAGATGGAGAAAGAATAAGTAAATAATAATAATGAAAAATAGATAAATAGATTAAAGAATGGAAAAGAAGGGTCTATCCTAATTTGCCTTCGTATTTCTCTTAAAGATTCTGTCCCATGTTTTATCACCTATGTACACCTTTGATCACATTATGTACATCTATGTACATCACACTATGTACATCTTTTATCACCTATGTACACCTTTGATCACATTATGTAATCTCCACAAGGCTTTCCAGTGCCATTCATGATAGCTGCATAAAATACTCATCCTCTGAGACCTCACTGAAGTTCTGCAGCAGAACTGTCATCAGGATAGAGAGACCCCAACACGTAAGAAACTGGCTGCAGAGGAATAAACTCCCTCTGATCTTCAACAGCTCTACTTCAAAGTACTCTCTAATCTATGAAGAAGGAACTGACTGTACCTCAATATTGCACTTTTAAAGTTAAACTGTGTGTGACAGCTTATATGTGACTTGGATCCTGTAGAACTGAGGATATTGATTTAATGGCATTGACAACAGAAAGCTTAAAATACAAGTAGGCTTTTACACTAAAAGATTAAGTCACTTAAGTGTTTATTAAAAGCCTGTGAAAGGACAGCTGATGAAGCTTTCAGGGGAGGGAAAGTAGCAGCTCACTGAGAAATCCAGGATATGTGCATGTGCCCTCCCTAATCCCAATTCTTCACATCATTCCTTCTGCACGGAGAGGGCACACGCAGCTCTCCAAAAAAGAATTACATTGCAAGAGGAAAGCAAGCTCTCGGCACAGGAGCAGGGCAAGGTCAGTGCCCGTCTGGGGAGGCCTGCCCTGAGGAAGGACAGGCTGGAGTCAGGGTCTGAGGGCCTTTTCCAGCCCCAGAAATTCCCTGGCAGCCCTGTCTGTGCTCCCAGCACGCAGCCCTGGCAGTCAGCACCTCTCTCCCTGAGCCGGGCACACCCAGACCTGGGGGATGCTCGCAGGGGACGTGGCTGGGAGCCGGGCACGAGCCAGCTGAGAGGAAGAGGAGGCCAGAAAAGGGGGTGTGGGCTGAAAGGGCTGCTGGAAACCCTCCGGAAAACCTGCTGCAGCAAATGTCAGGAGCACGACTGCAGAAGGAAAACAGGCAGCCAGCTGCTGCTGGGAAGGCTTGCCAAGGAAGAGGAGCCAAGCAGAGGGTGGGGTGAACCTTTATGAGATTAGCTTGTCTCCCCTCTCCTCCCCTGGATTTAAAAAGCAAATATTTAGGCACATAGCAGTGGCCACGAGGAGTGGAGGGTGTGCACCTTCTTTCTCCAGTGTGAAAAGGATGAACCTTTGGGTCAGGGCTGTCACTGACCTAAACTTAGCAGCTCCAAGCCCAAGGTGTTCCTCTCATCCAAAGCAGTTGACAGTTTACCCCTTTAAGGTCAATTTGGAGCCCATTTGTCTCTGTTTCCTCACTTCCATATTCTTATGTGCATATGGTTCAAAACAAATTTTGATTCTGGTTCATGGATTAAATTAGAGACTAAAATGATGCATCTAATTTAAGGATTTCCTGTCCTCACAGTGACATCCTGACTGTTAGTGTGACCTATTCAGGTTCTCAAGGTTTATTGACTTCCTTTTCCATCTATTTCTCCTAATTACCTAGAAGATTAAAACTTTAGAGTACATTCATCTACTCAGTTACCTGGAAAAAGACAGACAGAAAGAATAATCACCCCTGTCTGTGGTGGCAATATTGGCTGTTTTCTTCCAAGCTGTGAGAAAACTGCATTGCAACAGATTTGGGACTTAGATCAGCCAACTGTTTTAATTTAGAGTCCATTTGACTGATTCACCCTAAGATGTAACTAGCATATGTAATGAAAAAAACATTGCAAACTGCACAAAAAGGAATTTAGGTTATGAATAGGGAATTAGAGTGTGCTATGGATAAAAGCCAGACTTTCAGTTGTTTCATTGTTGTGAACAGAGCTGTGCCAACACACACTTTCTGAAGCAATGAACACAACACTTTCCAGGAGGAAAGTTTGCTGAATGTATTTCCTAATGGGACAATCAGACAGCTAAAAAAACTGCATGAAATCACAAAGAGTGGGAAACTGTGACAGACTGCAATATAAAATTAAAAATGAGTGAAGTATTAGAGGTCATAAAGTCATCTGAAATCGGAGAAGGTTGCCACATGGATTGGTTTTGATTATTCCTTTGCCTGAGGCTAAAAATAGTTGACATATCAATCTCCTGCAAAAATAGCGTTAATCAAATGTTTCACCAATATCCTTCCCCAGCTCTCAGAGTTGTCCATTTAGCAGCTGCTGTACTGGGCAAGCAGTGTGAGAACAAAAGAGTAATGAAAAGACCCATGAGCACCAGACTGAAAAATATCTTGGCTGCTCTACCAGATATCATTTCTATAAGAGAGAGGAAGGAGGAGGGAATGGATGAGGAAATTGTCCTGGTGCTTTCTTTTTTAATTATGGCACATAGCAAAAAAAAAAAATTTACTGCTGTCAAATATGTAGAATATCAGAAGGTCTTGCTATTTTTCTGCTACCAAGTCCACATCCATTTGAATAAAAATGCCATCCTCTTAAGAGGATCCCATCTTTTTTACAGCCCTGAACAAGGAGCTTCGTGCAGCAGCTGCCAAGCCAACATCTGAGCACTTGCAGATGCCAGGGAGGGCTGTCAGGCCCTGTCCTCTGTCACTCCCTCACTTATGATCTGTCCCTTGGTGCTTGTCTTGCTTCAGCTGGTGCCTTTGTGCATTTCAGGTCACTGCTGAAAGAGCAGCAGCTCTTCTCTCTGGGTTTGGGTGCTTAACAGCAGTAAAGTCAATTCTTTCCAAACTGCTCAGGGAAAGCTGCAATTCTGGCAACAGAAACGGTCTGCAAGCCTCGAGTTGAAGTTAGAAACTCCCTAAATGCACATGCACGGCTCCAGGTGGCTTTTCTCTCATTTTACAGCTCCAGAATTCCCACCCTAGCAGAGGAATTCCACTCACAGAGCCCCTCTGGCCCTGAGCACAGCTCGGGGTCAGTGCTGAGGTCTGGGCAGTGGCTGGTTGTGGATTCTGCAGATTGCTAGGCAGTGAAGAGGAGCTGCAAGCCAGAACTCTTCCAGTTTGGAAGCCAGAACTATTTAAGATGCAGCACTGCAGTGTAAACCCATGCCAAACAGCCACTGACTGCAGTCTGGATTAATAACACTCACAATATTGTTGTAAATCATGGTAATAAAGGAGAGCACAGAAAGGTTAAAAAATAGCTCCAGAAAGGAGCAGGTTCATTTGCATTAGAGATGCATGGAGCTGCCTTGAATGGAAGATGTGCACAAACAGAAGCTGCAGGATAAGGACCTTTGAAATTCAATTTGGTGAGCAACTGGGTTACATCAGTAAATATTTGATGTTTAAAAAATTTAAATGCCAGTCAGGGAGAAGCAGAGCTCAGCTTGGCAGCCTTTCCTTATGTAAGCACCAACAGACACAGAACTACCTGATGATCTGTATGAAAAGCTGCCTTAATGCTTAAGTGAAAACATTTTTCATGTTCCTTAAAGCACAGCTCTATACCGAAGCACGAAGAGGTGAAAATATTAATATTGTCTCTCAAGAAGTAGTCTCATTGACATAATTAGCAATATAGCAGTCTGAGAGTTTTGACATGTCCTTACAGTTAAACAGTTATATCCATATGTAAGAGAAAGATTCCATGCACAGATCCATCTAAGCCTGTATGGAAGGATGGGCAGAGGGCAGGGCTGAGCCAAGGGCACTGAGGCAGCCTTGCCTCCACGTTTCAGCAAGTCAATCCGAATGGGAGAGCAGGGGAGCCCCAGTTTCCTTCCTGGGTGTTACTAACAGAGTTTGTGCAGAGCCAGAACCCCAAACCTGGGACCTTCCCCACTGCCTTCAGGCACAGCCTCCAGCCAGACTGCCTCTCCAAAGTTAATGAACCAGTCTGGCTCCAAAGAGATCTCATGTAATCCAAGTGATTAAAAATGCACCTTATTCCACCCAAGGTGCCCATGTTGAGGCAGTTTATCATTGTCTAAAAGGCCTTATTCTGATTTAATGTAATGCACAGCCCTGCAGAGCAGCTCTTCTGCTTTTGCCCATGTCCACTCAGCTCAGAGCTCCAGAACATCTCACTGCCCAGAAGAAACCCAGTGTGATTGTCAGGGCTCAAAAAGAGTTTTTTCAGACTGGCAAATAAATAAAAAAAGGAAATCTCTTTTTTTTCAAAGGCAAATCCACCTGGAGATCTGAGGGGCCCTAACACAGACCCCCGTGGGCCCTTCTCCCATAACCAAGAGCTCATTTCTGTCTTTCATGCTCTGATCTCTTCTAGGACTCTGAAGGCAATCCTGGAGCATGGATGAGCAAAGGTGAAAGTCCCAGCACACCCGGGCTCAGCCTGGCTCCTCCAGGAGGTGCCTGTGAGGTGTCTCCTGCCCAGGCTGCCTCCACAGCAGCTGGCTGTGCTGCCCACCGCCCTGCCCAGGGCTGGGCAGCTTCATGCTGCTTCTGCCCTCCCAGACTCCCCAAAATGCTATTTCCAGTGCAAGCAAAGCCACCCTTCTAAAGCTGTCTGCAAACCACCCGCCCGCCCTGCCACGTTCTGCTCACACAGGCTGCTAGAAGCTTACAGGAATTTTTGGAAAAATAATCAAATATAATTTCAGTTTTTCCCCACCCACCTTACAAGCAAAATAATGCAATAGATTTTGTGATAATGCAGATACAAATCCATGATAACTTTCCAAAACTGCTTAATGAAATAATTATGTGTCTTTGTTAAGGTTCTTTGTTTTCTATTCTGTGCCTTTTTCTGCTACTCTGCATTATTACATTAAAAGTGTGTTGCTTTTTTAAGACAAGAAGCAGACATGCCTCCTGTGCACCCTTTCTTAACCTACTCTGTTTTTCTTAACTCGTGTGAAAGTATTCCCAAAGGAAAACAGCTGGTCTGACTGATGTAGCAAAAGCTATTTATAAAAGGACACGTTCTCTAATCCAACAGAAGCACAATGAAAGAAGCAGATGAATCTTGCTCTCCCCCATTCACCTGTAGTATCTTGACAAAAGCAGAAATGTTTCCCCTTGCCATACAACTCTGCAGGCCCAGCAGAGAGCTCTGTGACAGGAAACATTGTCGAGGTAAGCACAGCAGCTGTGACAGGGATAAATGCAGGCATGAACCAAATCCCTTAAAGGGATGCACACAGGAGAATCCTTTTAAAAACACTTTTCCTATTAGGCAGTATTTCCACAATTCGTAGTTTCCAAAACAGTGCCCGGACTTTTCCTCCTGCTGGCTTTTTCTAACTTTTGTAAGAAGAGAAACATCTGCATCAGACAAGACCCGTTCAGGACAGGCAGAATTCCAGCTGTGATTCCCAGTCCCGATGCTCCTGAGGCAGAGAATTCAAGTGAGGAAGAAGAGGCTGGGGCAGCTCAGCCCCAGCTGGGCAGGAGCTGGGCACTGCCCTGAGCCCCAGCACCCAGGGCTGGGCAGGTACCCCAATCCCTGCCCACACACTCCTGGAGTTTTGACAAGCACGTTTCACCAAGCTCGGGTGGAACTGAAACCCCGGAGAACAGAGGTTTGCTACCTCCAAATAACAAGCTTCAGTGACAACAAGGGGCTGTGCTGAATTCAAAGCACAGCTTAAAACCCAGCAGCAATGGCAAGTCTCACCGGCCCTTCTTGGTTTCAGCTGCACTCATTTCTTTGCCAAGCCAGAAACGAAATCTGAGTTAGCACACATCTGTTTCCTGCAAGAGTGAAAGTCATAATTAAGAAGAATCAATCCATATTCACTCATACTTATTATGGAGGAGGCTTTAGAGACCTTTTAGGCAATTTTTCACACAACAGGCACATTGTAGTTTTCCCAAGATACACTTCCAAGTGACGAAACAGTACCTATGGCCTTTTCTAAACATATTTTTAAAAAGAACAAAGATGCCCTAATTCTCCTCCACAAAGACTGAACAGGATCTGAGCCCTTCTCTTTGAAGAGCACAAGGGCTTTGACAGCCTGGAGCAGTGAAACATTAAAATTTCACTTAGTCTGCATGATAATAAGAGGAATAATGAACTGTTTATGGAATATTTGGGAATAGTGCATTCATCTTCTTTATAAGGGCTGCAGTCCCCCGCCCTTCACCTCCAGGGACACGGCTGCCCTCTGGGAACAGCCAACCTTGGGAGCAGGAGGTGTCTGCTGTGGCCAAAGCCCCAGGCAGCAGGAGCAGGACCGGGGGCGGCGGCTGGGGGGGCGGGGGCTGCTCCGGGGATGCTCTGAGGATGCTCCGGGGCTGCTCCGGGGATGCTCTGAGGATGCTCCAGGGATGCTCCGGGGCTCCTGCGCAGCCCAGCCCGGGCAGGGCGGCTCTGCCGGGCCCCAGCCCTGCTCCCCTGGGCTCGGTGAGCAGCAGCAGAGGTGAGAGCGGAGCAGGGGAGCCGGGAGCACCCGAGGAACGAAGAGTCCAGGGCACAAAATCCTCTCGGGGTGTGTGCGTGCAGGGGAAGCAGAGGAACGGGACCATGCTGTGTGACACAATCGAAGGGGTAAATAATAATGATAAACGGGCTGTACTCCTGAGGGAAACACCAGCTCCTTTGGCTCTTGGAACCCCCTTGGTCAACGTCAGTCAGAGCTGGATCAGGTCTGCATCTCACACCTCGGAAAAACCCAAGTTTTGGTAAGGTATTCAGCTGGTTTGTCCTCATCCATCTACAGACTAATTCCCTTCCATACAAAGGACCATCTTTTAAAGGGAATTTTGAAGACATGATTTAATGAAAGCTTTAGGAGGAGTTTTAATAGCTCACGTCAGAAACAGAGTACCAGGCTTAATGGCAAAAATATTTACCACTCAGTAGTTTGTTGTGGATATATTTTTTTAGGACTGGATTTATATGTTAGCATTTTCCATTCTCATAAAAAGGCAGTGCCTCACATTCTTTGTGAATTATTTGTGGCAGCCTTTGTTCTGTATTGACCCTTTCAGCCCTTACATCCCTTGACTAGCTGCTAATCAGCGTTTATCCTTCCCCTGCCTCTGCTAATCTCCCGGGAGCGGGTGGGACGGGCGGTCAATGGGAGCGATGGAGTAGAAATAATGACAGAGCACAATAAACATTCCGGAGCGGTGCCACAGCTCACGGCAAAGGCTTGCAAAAGAGCCAGCGCTCACTCCTTCTACGATAAGACTGCTGTAACCAGACTGGAAAATATTACAGAATCTTATGCTTGCTTAAGGACAAGATATTCAGGCCCGCTAGGTGAGATAAGGGAATGTTTATTTTGTGTAATCAAAAAGTCGCTTGGATTCAGGACATTCGGTTTTATTCCCCAATTCTGTTTTCCCGTGTGACTTTTCACAGGTTCTTCCCCGTCTCTACATCCCACGACACCTGCATTGCCCAGGGATTTCCTCGGTGACAGCAGAGCCGGCTCCTTACCCTGCTGAGCGCAGGGGGACCCCGAGCCGGGCATCGCCCGGGAGCAGCTCCAGGGACCCCGCTGCCAAAACAGCTCAGAAACTGTTGTGAAATGGTAGGGAGTTGTTATCATGTGCTGGTTTGGTTATGGCAAAAGGCGTGGTTGTCAGAAATACGGTTCTCAATGTACCATAATACACCTAAATAAAGTGCAACACCCCCCAGCGAAACGAGCCAGCCCGGACACAACTGTCATGGGCCAATCGAGCCCTTGAACCTTCATGCAAAGGAAGGATCCAAACAGAAACCAATCCAAAGGGACAAAAAACAGGATAAAAAGGGGCTTCTGACCCGCTGAACCCGAGCCGCTCCAGCTGCATCCTCGACGGGAGGGATGCTCCTGCTCAGCCCGCGGCCCCCTGGCTTTAGGCCTTTCTTCTTATTGCAATAAATGCTTAAATCGCTTTTCGGGACTGTGGTCCCGTTTTTAAGACCCGCAGTGCCCGGATCCAGGGGCTTTTCCCCGAGCCAACTGCCCGGCTCCGGCCGGGGACACCCCACCCCTGCTTCACTCGAGCAGCTCCAGCAAACAGCCAGCCACGGAGAGAAAAGGGGCCGAAAACAGCCAGTAACCCCCACAAAACCGCAGCTTTTCCGTCGCTGTAATCAGTTACAGCTGCTACCCTAAGCACAGTCAATAAATAAAGCAAAGGAGAGCGGGGCTGACCCGTACAGACACAGAGCCCAGCTGGGTCTGGAGTTAATCCCCATCGAGAGATAAAACCTCTCCTCTGGAATGCCTCCAGAGCTGCAAAGAGCTCTAACACACCCTCTTGCAGGACTGTTGCTTAGATCTTAGCACCTCATTAGGATATTACACTCTCCTGACCAGATCTTTCAATGGTTTCCATTACTGCTTTTGTAAATTTCTTTTTTCTTTTCGCTGTGGGGGGAAAAAAAAAACCTCTCTTGAGAACATGTACATTTTTCCCTCCGATTTGAATCTTTTCTCCCATTCCTGCACGTTTGCCAAACATGAGTTGTCTTTTAGCCTGTTGCATGAATGGGGATGAAATTCACACAGCTATTTCGTGTCATTTTTCATTCACAGGAAGCATCATGGTGCCAGAACTATTTGATGTGTGCATCAACCACATCCAACAAATTGAGAACCAGCCTGGAATTAGGCCTGGAGCATTAACTCCAGCTACAAAGTTGAGCAATGTGAGACTAAGCCACGGAGTTGATTTTTCAAATGAGAAAACGGGAGCGAGTGAAGCTCTGTGCACATCCCCAGGCAGAGCACAGATCATCCCTCCATGGGGATGGCAGGGAGGGGGAAAAGCCCAGAATCCCTCCATGGGGAGTGCAGGGATGGGGCAAACCCCCAAACCCCTCCATGGGGAGTGCAGGGATGGGGTGAACCCCCAAACCCCTCCATGGGGAGTGCAGGGATGGGGTGAACCCCCAAACCCCTCCATGGGGAGTGCAGGGATGGGGCAAACCCCCAAACCCATCCATGGGGAGTGCAGGGATGGGGTGAACCCCCAAACCCCTCCATGGGGATGGCTGCTGCGGGCTGGTTCCTGCAGCCAGGTCACAGATGCCACACGAAGGCATCTCCTGCCATGAAATGTGAGAATTCCTCAGTTACTCAGCTCCCAGCCCCGCTGGCCCAGAGCTCAGCTTTTCCAAGATTCCTGAAATCAGCGTGGGTCCCTCTGCAAACTGATCTAATGGTCTGAGGAATGTGGGCAGCAGAGCTTTGCAAAGTCTCCAAACTCACTTTGCATTAGTCAGTGCAACAATTCTGGATGGGCAAAGAATGAGAAATTATTTCCTCCCTTCAGAGGCAGCACTGCTGGGCTCCTTCTCTTTGCTGCACTTCGGGGAAATCTCTCCTCATGGCAAGCTGGGTTTTTAAGCACCTGGTCAGGATGCAGTAGTTACACAATGTCCCTGAGTGTGACAGTCCTGTCAGCTCCTGGGGCACGCCACACCATTGGTGTCTTTACTTGTCTTGCTGCTTCTTTAAGAAAAATATATTATACAAATCGTGGAAATGCTTTTAGAGCTAATAAAACCATCATCGTATGTAAACAGAAATGGCTGAGTGCACAATTTAATTTACTGGGAAGATTCTACAGACCATCAGAAAAGTCAGAGACCGAAAATGCAAAGCCCCCAGCAAACTGCTGCGTGCCAGGGGCTTTGCAGGGCCCAGAGCACCTGTGCTGCTCCTGCTGAGCCCACAGGAAACTCCCAGTGACTCCGAGGGCAGCAGGCACAGCCCTGCTGCTGTGATCGGGGCTGTGCAAAGCAGGACAATCCATTTTTAGGAGCACGGTGTCTCCCAGCATGGCAGCACTCTTCCAGCGTCATCTGAGCGTGAGCTCGGGGTGCTTTATGCTAGAGTTTGCAGATTTCTTTCTTTTGCTAATTTTGGAAACATTCTTGCTAGCGTTCATGGGAATATTTCCAATGGGACAACACATCCAATTAAGACCTCTTATAAATAATAAGTGGCTGACAGCCTAGAAAATAAATGGATTTTTTACATAAAGAGATGATGGCTAACCGGTCACAGAGTGATACACAATCCAAATAAGTCAAGAGATTCCTTCCAACCGTGACTTACAACTTCAGAACCTTTTTAGTACCCTCATAACCAAAAATGGCACATGCTGTGCATATCCATCCTGTGCTCACAGCATCCACTGCTTACTCTGAGCGACACAAAAGGTGCTCATTAAAAAAATCCCAGGTCATTTCTTGCACAGATCAGAGGCTCTTGCACAAACTCCTGTGGTAAGTAATTCAAAATCAAGTATTTCTAAAACCGAGGAAAGGGGCAAGCCAGCCTTCCCCAGAGCAGCGTTTGGATTGTCTGCAGCACAGCAGATCACAGGGGCACGCAGGCAGTGCCGGGGCCTGGCCTGCCCTGCACACAAAAGGCTTTGCTGCACTCACAGCACACAGGCACCCCACAAATTCACCTGCTGGACCTCAGCACCGTGGGGACAGCCCACGCTGCGCCCTGCATTAATCACAGCTTTAAAGCACTGCAGTCAAACAGCCCTGAGCATCAACACTGAGAAAAGAAATAGAATTGAAAGGCAATCTTCTGGTTTATGGCCAGCCTCTCATTATGGTCTCCCCAAGCTACACAGAATCAAAAAGCAGAAGAGCCTGAGGAGAGGGACAGAAGCTGGGGAGAGAAAGCACAGCCCTTTCTTCCTCTGGGACTCAGCCATGCACACGAGGAGCCCCTCACCTCTCTCAGAGTACTACAGAGATGATTTCAAGGAATGAAAGAAAATAAAACTTTTAAAGGTACAAAATCCTATCTGAAACATTATTTACCAACAGAATTATCCCTGATGCCTCTTCAAACTGTTTTGTCCTCCCCTCTGGTGCTACCCAGTACACGTTGGGTATATTTTAAGTGGGATACACCCAGTGCACACAGTGGAGGGCAAACGGCAGCTCAGGGAACCCTCTAAGCACCCCACCAGGACTTCAGTAGCACAGTCAGGTCTCTTATATCTTTTTTACACACTAATCCTTCATTTTTGCTTATTTCCCGCCAGCAAAATATTGATCCAACCCAGCTTTTTCTGGAGATTTGTTCCTACTTCTCTTCCCATGGTTTGCCTTGGCAAAATCCCCCAGCTGTTCCCACATTCAGCCTCAGCAGAGCAGGAGGAGCAGCAAAGCCCAAAGGCTGCAGCTGATGAGGTGAGTCAGGCTGCTCCAGGGATCTCTTACCTCTAACATCTCCTACCCAGAAAAGCAGCTATTGACAATTTGCTCACTAAGGCAGCTCTTTATGACTTTTGACATCATCTTTAATCACTTTATGTTGCACCAGAAACATCAGGAGCTCTGGGGAGGGCTCAGCAGGGCCTGGGACTGAGCAGTAACATAAACCCTGTGTCTGAATGTCCAGCTGAACCTGCCTAGGAACTCCATTATTAACTCAAGGCTTGATCACAAACCCACTTAAGCCAGCTAGGCTTTCTCTGGATTTGAAGGAGTTTTGTACCATTGTCTGGATTACAGAGCCAGCAAAATTCCTTATTAACACCCTCAGAGACTTCATACTCCCCTAGATTTCATTTTCAGCACCAGAATCCTTTACAGCACCGAGGTGGGGTCCCCCACAAAGCTACATGTTGGGTTTTTCCCAGGTCACAGGGTTTTCCAGCATTCAGGATTCACCTGGCTCAGGTCCAGGCTCCCCCCGTGCTTACAAACCCCTGTCCTGGAAGGAGCAGCTGTGGAAGAGAATGCTGAGAGGGGCACCAGAGGCTGTGCAGAGTTCTGGTGCTGAGCACCCCTCCTTTCCTCTGGGGATGAACTCTGGTCTCCACTGGAAGCAGGAGCAGTGCCCAGCTCAGTGCAGAGGCCTGGAATTCTCTCCAGCAAGCTGAAAATTCCTCCTCACAGAAAAGCAGACAGTGCTTTTGGGAGGGGGATACAGCTGGAGCCCATGGCACAGATTCAGGAGTGGGAAGGGCCCTTGCATGCAGCAGCTGATTTTCTTTCAGCATTCCCTTCCACAAGCTGCCCCTTGAACACAGAAATTCACATTTGTAAGCACTGGGGGCACGGGTCCAGCTTGTGGCCTTTAAATACACTTTTCTTAGAGGGCCACTTGACAAAAGCAAAGGAAAATTATTTTTCCCCCCACATTCCTTGAGGTCACAAAACTCCTTGGGAGAACACCTCAAGGTGTTAAGCTGAAACAGGGTGGGTATTATTCAAAGCAATCAAATGGTATCGAATTCTAACCTCATATATTTACAGTGCTTCTTTTGCTCTGCTCTCAAGCTGAAACACAGAATGTGTTTGGGCACAGCTCAGCTGCAAGCTGAGACCTGCTCTGGACAGTGCCAGCAGGATGCTGGCTGTGGCTGGAAATCACACAAACTCATGGATGAACACAGGAGGGTCTCCAAAAACACATTTTCTTCACACAAGAAACTCTCTCCAAGGAGATTAAGTTATACTCCAGTTTATCTGACAGTGGGAAGGATTGTGTCCAAAGCAGAGCCACAGCTGCAGATGTGGAGTGCACAGACTGTGCTCAGCCCAGCCAGAAGCTGATGAAATTTAAATGGAGATCTGGACAGTTTTCCCACACACAGTGAAGAAGAAATCACAGGTATGCCTCCCCAGAAACTGTTTTGTGCTGTGAAGTTACCCATTTCTGAGTTGATTGCCTCTTATTTTTCCTGAAATTTTACATGAAACAAGCGTTGCTCCTCACATTTTGTTTCCACATAGAGGGAATGGTGTTGTTTGTTCTGCTTTTCCCTTTCCCGTGTAATATGGGACTGAAAAAATAAAATGCCACGAAATTCTAAGAACAAAAATATCCAAAAGTCTTGATTTTCCACACCATTTCCCTGAAGAAATCACTGAGTGATCAAGAAATTGTCCCGTAATTTTGAACACAAGGACTGCGACATTTTCAAGGCACTTTGATGTTTCTCCCCTGGGCGCTCAGTCTCTGTAATGAAGAACATTTAATTAAACTGAGCCATGGACAGGGAGGTGTCCCCGGGTCCCCTGCCCAGCTGCAGGCTCAGGAGGGCTCAGCAGGGTCCTGCAGAGCTCAGGAACGCTGCAGGCTCACCCAGGACACTCCTGCCTGCCGGGTCTGCACATTTCCCGAGGACAAATAAAGCAGCCGCTCCCCTGCCCTGGCCGGGCTTCTCCTCTTTGGAGGGAGAGGTGGAGGTGAGAGCTCGGTGCCAAGAGGAGCGGGGCACAAATTCACCTGACCCACAGCATCAGCCCCGCTGGGCGATGACTTCCTGAGATTTGCATCATAAAGAAATAAATGTAATAAATAAAAGAGAAACAATGCTTTTAGGGTTTCTTTGTTGTCTGTTGTATCTGGCGCTCTGGGTATGTTTTTTTAGTTTTAGCACCTGACAAAGCCTGAAGCCAACAATGACATTTATTTATCTGTGTCTTAGTTATGCAAAAGTTTCTAAAGGTCTTGTTTTCATTTTACAAGAGAAAGAGAGGGAAGGGAAACAACTTTGCTTTGAGATGGTTTTTAATATTTCAGCTTTTAGCTTTGAGAACAACTTCAAGGCCAAACTGAGACACCTAAAATACAGGGCTTCTAAAGACAATGCTGACAGCCTATAAACTATACAAGTTATGGAGAATCCTGTGATGGTAATAATAATATCTTTTCTGTATATACAGTGATTTTTCTCCCAAAACATCTTAAAAATCGTAAGTCAAACAATCTCATCTAAGGACTAAAATAACAAGTATTGTAAACTCCTGGATTGGAGAAAGGTTCCACCCCAGTTCAGTTGCTTCTCAGGACTTGGAGAAAAATGGAGTTCAAAAAACAAGGCATTTTATCCTGCTCACTGGGCACTGCAGCCTCTCCTGGGAGCTGCTCTGAGCGCCAGGAGGGCAGAGGGCTCGGGCAGGGGCAGATGTCCAGGAGCCAGAGATTTCCCTGGGGTCCCAGCTCTGGGCAGCCCCCGCGGGCTCCAGAGGGGAAATTCCCTCCCAGGGGCTCGGGGGAGAGGCACTGCCCCAAAAACACCCAGGCTCTTCATCTGGCTAGGGCATGGAGGGAAAGAGAAAAAGGAGATCAATTTCTCCAGCAGAAACTAGGGGTGCAGTGGCTTTTCTAGTCTCTGTCTCTTTCTCTTAAAGACAGTGACTTGAGAACAAAAAAAAAAAACAAAGAAAAAAAAACCCAAAAAAAAGCTGAAAGATCACTGTGTCCATTGCACAGATGGGCAAACTCAATTGTTATTGACCATTTCCATTCTTGAGATAATTCACCACACTTGTTTGAATCTGATCCAAGTGACCCAACTACATTTAAATAGTTTGCCCCAAGTTACACAAGTGGATTATGCCAGGCCCAGAAATGGGGTTTAGATATCAAAGGCTTGGTCAGTGTAAAATTATCTTTTCACTTTCCCTTTGTGATCACAAACACTCACTTTATACAGTTCACAAACAAGGGAACCACAAAAGCCTTAATTGAGGGAGCATAAGGCAGTAAAAGCATGGGTTAAATATATGAAAATAAGCTTCTTATGCAAATAGAGTCACCTTAATATTCACCCTTACAGAAAGCAGATTTACACATTCAGGACTGCTATTGTGAACAAAAGCAATTTATACTCAAATTCTGCAACACCCTTAAAAAACTGCAGTTAAACTAAGGAAAACTAGAGAATTCTGACGAGGAACATCCACACTTCTGTTTCAGAGTTAGAGCAAAAGCAAAGAGCCTGTGAGGAGTTACATGGAAGGAGATGAAGCACCTGAAGGGCCCCAGAGCAGCAGAACCTGCAGGTTTTGTGTCACAGGAGGGTCCCTGAGACCTGCTGGGCACAAAGATCCTCCTGGCTCTGCTTGGTCCCATTTAAAACTGGAGCAGCATATCACAGGAAAGGGGAAAAAAGAGTGGCAGAAAGATGAGCTCTACCAAAAACCAGATAATTTCCAGTCTTTCTTCTTATTTTAGCTTTAGAAAGCTGAGAAAACAGGGACACGCCTCCAAAACCACAAGGTTTGCTGAGAGCTGATCTGAGTCCTGGCACAAAAAGTGCATCTTTCCCCAGCTCCTGGGAGGGCAGGAGCTTCACCCCAGAGCCTGCTCGCCCCACCAGAAATGCCACATGAAAAGCTCTTCCCACAGCCTTTAACCCCAGTTCAGACACAAAGCCAGCTCTTGCGCTGCATTGTTAGCTAACAATATCTTCTGAATTTCATGAAAACGTCAGAACTGTTTGGTTCAGAGTCTGAGCAGCAGTTTAAATTGTTTTTATTTTTATTAGTTTTATTCCAATTTCATACACTCTTACAGTGTCAGGACTGAAGAAATTGCCTTATTCCACAAAACCTTCAGGGGTTTCTGGAAGAAATAGCTTTAAACTTTACCCTTATAATTTAACTTGCTGGCCAAATCTTTTGTTTGCTTTAGAGTTTTCTCAACATACATTTTTCTGTATCTCTCTCAGCTTTCATAAACCAGCCATTTGTCTGTCAGCTTTCTCCTGCTCTCAGTGTTCTCATCACGCAACATGATTTTTTCAGATTAAATGCTTTGATTTAAACAGATACCTACTGAAGGGAGGTCTTGTACAGCATTGAGATTTCATAATAATCAGGATTAACCAGAAATTTAAAGGCCAGATTAAGAAAAAGGCAAGACAGAAAAAGAATCCTATTTACTGGACTGAAAATAAGCAGTTATGGTAAAGGCAGCAGTGCCCTTGCCTGGTGATTTTCCTGCGTGCAAGGCCAGCCCTGGTGCTCGCAGGCAGGAGCGGACCTGCACAGGGCAGGGCCACAGAAAGTCAGAAAGTCAGGCCCATGTCCTAAAGGCAGCAGAAGAAAGCCAAACCCTCGGAATTCCGCATTTTTACAGCAGTCTGCCCTCCCTGGGCATCGGGACCCAGGTGCTCTGTCCATCCCCTGCCAGCAGAAGGGAAAAAGGGGATGTGGGGAAGGGAACTCAGCACTGCCAGGAAATGGAGCAGGGGCCTGATGGGACCCTCTGAGCAAATGCAGGGTGGGCAGGTCTCTGGGCACAGCCATGCCAGAGGCTGAGCACGAGGCAGATCTCACTGAGAAAAGGCCACAGTGCTGTGACTGATTTACACACATCCAGCTCTAACTCCCACCAGGGTAAGCCACAGCCCTGGGGGGTTTGTCAGAAGCCATTTCACATTAGCCAAATGGCATCTCACAATTAATTATTTTTCAAAAATGTAGAATGTGAAATGAGCATCTCTTATTTCCTATTAAAAAAAAAACAGCTCCCTTTTTTCAATCAATCTGGATCATTCAGTCTACTTGAAAAGGCAAATTACAGCTTGATTGTAGGGTAATTATTCTGGTGGAGATCACTTGAATGACTGCACTGTACTCTTTGACAGGCAGTCGCTGTTATTTGAACACTGATGTTATTTAATTAAAGGATGAAAAATATCTTGGGTGCTTCACAACAAAAACTCATTGCCATGAATAAAAATATACAAGTGAAGAGTTTATATTTTGAAAAATAAATTCTCTCCTCCTAGAAATGTTACATCTAAGGAAAAGGAATACAGAACTCATTAGCAAGAGCTCATAACTAAGACTGTGAATGATGCTGTGGGTTATTATAATCAGATTAGTATAATAATCTATTTAATCCAGCACCATGACAGTTCTGTACAGATTATTTTGAGTACTTCAGCTGGCTCTGCTAAACCCACTGAAATATTCTTCCACTTACACTGACTAGTGTTAACTTAAAATGAAAATGTTTACCATGTTAAAAATAACCCTTTCAGCATTTAGGGGAAAAAATCCCCTTGTTTATATTTATATTCTCATTCTTCACATTTTGAGTCATGTCTCAAGATCAACTAAAGAAGGCCTTATTGTGGTGCCAGTGATATAAATCCTTGGAGTTTATGCCAATACTTTTATTTGTGATATTTCATTGGAACTGACACTTTTTTGGACACTACTCACACTATGACTTATGAGTTTAATTTGGTTTCATTTGTTTTGCTGTTTAAAATAAATTAAGAGCAGGGCCTGGGGGATTTATTGTCCCTCAGGATCCTTATTTACTAATATTGTGCAATGTGAATTCAGCATTTTAGCTGCTGTTCAGTTTTGCCACCTTGCCTCACCCAGCAGCCTGATCCCGCTGGGATGGGTCCATTTCTGTCCTGGCAGCTGGAGCTGGGCTGTGCTTTGGGCTCAGATAAGAATAAAGGTGACTTCAGTTACTCTTTTTTTTTGTGGATAAATAAGACTGATGATCATCCAGACAGAGAGAATATCACCTTGATTAAATGAACAACTATTAACAAGAAGAATTGTTTGGGGATAGCAGTGACTTCTGGTGCTCTGTCATCAACCCCCAGGTCAGGCACTTAGTCCTCCTAGGGAGGAATTAACTCCTCAGAGAGGCAACTGAAGTAAAACCTCTGAATGATTGCCTGTAAAAAATTTGGCATGACAAATTTCTGATGAAGCAAACATCAGTGACAACAAGGAGATGCTGATTTAAAATAAAACTGTGCTGTGCCATTGAAGCAAAGCTGGCTATTGATTGAGGCTTTCATGAGAGGAAGCACAAAGCAGTTCTGCTGGAGCAATAGCAGGGCACCTGAGGGGCAGGTGATGCAGACAGAAAAGGTTGTTGGGCCCCAGCACATTCTCAGCAGCTGTACTTTGTTCTTTTAAATCATCTTTCAAAGCAGTTTATGAATCCATCTCCAATATGGATCAGACAAAACCAACCTTAGGATAACACTTTAAAAGAAACAGAATTTATCCCTAGGAACTAACAGGTGCAGTATGACTTTTACACAAGACTTCTTACCAGCTCTTCATTTCTAAAATAGCCTTCCAAGGAAGGCTCACACACCTTTACCAGATCTAGGGGGTCACCAGGGCTGGAAAAGACAAAATTGGGCCAGAAAAGTTGCCCTGATTGTTTTTCTTTCTGGCCTGAAGGATGAACAGTACAGATGATAAACAAAGAAGCAACAGATGTTTCAGTGCCCACTTGGAAAGT
This sequence comes from Chloebia gouldiae, assembly GCA_003676055.1. Lineage (NCBI taxonomy): Eukaryota > Metazoa > Chordata > Aves > Passeriformes > Passeridae > Chloebia > Chloebia gouldiae. The sequence continues at coordinate 1,864,913 of QUSF01000066.1, read as the reverse complement.
CAAGGCATTCATATACCCTGGGAGACTAAAGAGGAACTGCAGTAGCTGTGATTCATGCTTCCACACCACAGTCCAGTCCATGCTCCCTCTTGTTTTCCCAGCTTTGTATTTAAGTGCTCACCTCCCCTGTCCTTCTCAAACCAATAAAAAAACCTTACAGCTTTTGTTGCCATCCCACATTCAACCAAGAGCCTCTGGGGACTGAACATCCTGGAAACATGGTGCAATGTCTGAACAACTGGAAATCTGAAATTCTTTGTACCTTGAGAAGATCTCTCATTACAACTCCAACCATTGGAAAACAAAGAACAATGTGGAATGGGTAATTATTTAAAATTCCATCATTACCAAGGGGCCTGCTTTCCCCAGATGTTTCAGTCCAGTCTGATGCATTTCCTGCACACCATCGAAGAACCTGACTCTGGCCACCATGGGTGGTCTGAGAAACTCATAAAGAAGGCAGGATTATGTCACAGTGAAAAGTGCTTTGTTTTACAGGCTCACCCCGAGCAACCTCTTTGCAGAACGAGTTGGAAATATCTAATTCTCATGCACCCCTTCCACTGCTGAAGTCCATATAAGCTCATACCAACATCCGTTATTGCAGTAATAATGCACTTGTTTAGACAGGAAATCACAGAATGTTAGGGAAAAAGCTCACAGATACCTTAGAAATATCACAAAATGACAGCACCAGAGCAAACAGAGGGAGTGACTGTGGAATCTTCAGGCCCCTTAAGGCTCCTGTGCCTCTGTTACCTTCCTGCAAGAAACCTGAAGTTTTCCCCGATATCTTTGACTCTGTTATACCAGGAAACAAGAAGGATTTCAGCAGAAACTTTCTGTTCATGAAGCAAACAGAAAGGAAACTGGGCACTGAGGCTCAGCTGTGCCCACGCACTTTCCTGGGGGAGATTTTCACTCCTTGACCCACCCCGAGCTGGCACAGTTCAGCAGGTGTGATATCTGAGCTGTGTTAGCTCGTTAAACACACATTTCCAGAATAACAGAAATCATCTATAACAGAAATTATCTGATAAGAGAAATCATCTCCGTGGCCTGGTGCTCTCCACCCAGTGCATTCCTGCCCCAGCCTGGCCTGGCAGCACCAGGCACAGCCCTGCTGGCAGGCACTGCCTCATTGCTCACATTTTCTTCAGGTCTGGAGTTTGTGTAGCTGGCACGAGCAGGACAGAATGAACCCTGGAAAATACTGACACATATTATACCAAAGGAATGCAGGGCAAGCATTAAATGATAAACCAGAGTGACTTTAAATGAAATAACAGAGCAGGTTGTGATGGCTGTTTGATATGGTCATTTAGGATCTGACTTTCAAGGTATGGCAGAGGAACAGATGTGAGAAAGGGGGAAGAGATTCCTGACTTGCCTGGAGACTTGTAGCGATGTCCCAGGTGGGGACTGCATTCCTCCTCCTTCCAGCTCTCCAAACTGCTTCTCCCTGACCTGGAGCCTGGAAAATCTGGGCACCTCAGCACAGAGCTGGCAAGGAACCAATGTCCCAGTCCTCTCTGACATCTGAAAGTGATCACTGGACTGCCCATGCTGCAGGAATGCTTCCCCACAGGAATAAGGAGTTTTATGAGTGTTATAAAAAGTTACTGGCACTACAACGTATTATCATTGTGGTATAAATTAGTGATTTGCTGTCAGCTAGGGGCCAGCCAGGACAGCAGCCAGAGCCCTCTCCCTGCTCTGACAGAGCTCTGTGGGCTCCCTTGGCAGCCTCCAGCCTCGCCCAGAGGGGTCCTCCCCAGCAGGGACAGACTCGAACCCAAAGGCAGAGAGGGGAGAGCAGGAAGCTGCAGCATCACACCCTGATCACAGCACAGCTGCAGCAGCAGACAGGGCTTTGATCACAGGTGTCCTTCTGCCAATAAGATTTGCAGTGTAACACCAATTTTCATCAATAGAGAACAGAGCTGCAGTTCTGCCATACTCTGAAATTAAATAGAGTATACTAGAATACACTTATCTATATTTAGTTCCCAAAATATAAGCTACTTAGACTCTCATCAGACCATATGTTTAAGCTGCACAATTTTTCTTCCAAGTGCTCTGAAATTTACCTTTATTTTTAGCTTATGTTTTCTTGGAGTTGGCAGACGTTCTGTCACAGGAGATATTGTGTGCAAAATGTGATATATTGCTCTCTGCACTGTCCTTCAGAGTCCTAAGCTGAACGTGGCTGAGCCACCCCCCAGGCCAGATGAGCCAGCCCAGGAGCAGCAGCAGCACAGAGAGGGGCACTGGCACAGGGATGTGGCACTGTCACAGGGATGTGGCACTGCACAGGGATGTGGCACTGCAGGGATGTGGCACTGCAGGGATGTGGCACTGCACAGGGATGTGGCACTGCAGGGATGTGGCACTGCACAGGGATGTGGCACTGCACAGGGGTGATCCATCCCTGCCCTACCCAGCCCTGCCCAGGGCCAAGGGCAGCATTCCCTGCTGGCAGTGCAGGCTCAGCCTGGGAGCTGGGTGACTGCAGGGACACTCACCTCTGGGTGCTGCAGCCTGCCACAGGGTGCAGCTGGGTGACACATCTCCAACTCCTGCTCAGAGACCGGGGGCTCTGAGACAATGTCCTGCACAGTCACTGTCCTGCACACACAACCACCCCAGGGCTCTGAGACAATGTCCTGCACAGAGCAGTGCCAAGCAAATGAGAGAGGCTGCAGCTCAGGCTGAACCCATTCATTTTGTGTGCAAGGCTTGTCATCATCTCCCATTAGTTTGGAAGCTCCAGCCTTGTCAGAGACCCATCAGTGCTTCCAGGACACATTTTTATTTTCAGGGCTCTATAGCTCTCGGCTGAACTGTCACATTTGTGGTATCATCAAAACATATAAAACCTAGTTCAGTCATGCAAGAAGGAATATGGGGAAAATAAAGGACTTTTATAGCATCATTCCCTTTTAACTTTTTTTCTCTATCTTTCTAAATGCATTCCTTAGGTTTAAAAAACTGCACACTACAGAAAATCCAAAATGGGGCAAGTTTTCCTCAGCAACTAATCCAAGCTTCTGTCATTACAAATATAAATCTCCATATCTCATCTGTGCGGTCTTTACACCAGGCACGAACAGCACCTCTGGTTCCTTAATGTATCCCCAAAACGCTCCCAGCAGGGAGCTCCCCTGGCAATGCAGCCAAGGAGGACACGCAGGGAGGGCTCAGCTGAGCAACCCCAGAGGAGCCTCGCTCCAGGTTCCCTTATCGACCAAGACAAATAGGCAGAATCCAGCCAAAACCTTTCACCAACTGCCCTGGCGTGAGGGGGCTCCTGGGAGGGCTGCAGTCTCTCCTGGGCTGCTGGGCAAGCAGGAGATGTCAGTGCCAGGGGTCTCAAAGGCAGAACCGTGCTCGGCACAGCCCGAGCCAGGGCACGAACACAGCCAGGGAGCAGCTCTGTCCACACTGAGCTAATGGGCTACTGACACTGGTAATGGGCTACTGACACTGGTAACGGGACACTGACACTGGTAATGGGTCACTGAAACTGGTAATGGGCTACTGACACTGGTAATGGGCTACTGACACTGGTAACGGGACACTGACACTGGTAACGGGACATTGAAACTGGTAATGGGCTACTGACACTGGTAACAGGCTACTGACACTGGTAATGGGCTACTGACACTGGTAATGGGACACTGAAACTGGTAACGGGACACTGAAACTGGAAAGTGGCTACTCAAACTGGTAAGTGGCTACCCCACCACCCAGAACTGGCCCTGCACAGCTGCTGAGCTGCCCCCGGAGCCGCAATGAGCGGCTGAGTGGAACTCCATGTCTGAGGAGTGGAACTCCACATGCAGTGAAACCCCACGTCTGATGTAAACTCCACGTCCACGTTCCACGTGCCGTGGAACTCCACGTCCCTCTCACTGGCTGCTCCTCCTCTCCCCGAGCCCCCAGGGCCCCGGAGAATTCTGCCTGCCCCTCCCTGCGAGCCAAGGGCAGCAGATTCAGCCCCAGCACTCCCCAGTACCCACCCAGCTCCTGGCCAGCACTATGCACTGCTGGGCTACAGCCAAAACTGGGGCCTGAAAGTAAAACCCCTCAGTGAATCACAAGAAAATACAAGAGACATAGAAGCTTAATCTCAAGCACTAAGATTATGTTCTACAAGGCTTGCACAGCAGCAAGTATCAGGATGAAATGTGTGCAGCAGGAGAGGGTAAGTGAAAAGCGGCTCTTTGAGAAGAAGCACTGGAACAGAATCCTTGTGTTGATTAATTGCCTTTAAAATTTGATCACTACATGTAACCCAGTAAATCTCCAAGTGTTTCAACATATCTTTAGTGAAGACAGAATCAGGCAATTATGTATAAAACATCCAAAACATAGTAGATACCTAGGAAAAAAGGTCACAGCTTCCTTTTTGGAGTCTGCCTTCCAGGAACAGTCTTCTGCAACCACTTAAAATTTGCTGCTCTGCTAAATATTCTTGCCAGTACATTTGTTTTCTGCTGGCTAGTTCATAGTTGCAGGAAGCAAACTCAAAATATTTTTTTTTCCCTGAAGTGGAAGAATATTTATGGGTGTTTTTTTTCTTTTAGACAATATATACCGAGTTCTAACTTTCCTCAAGAGAAAGCTCTGAGCCGTGTGTGCCAGCCCGGTGGGGATGGGAGAGCTCTGAG
>QUSF01000066.1:1845834-1860230 GCA_003676055.1 Chloebia gouldiae | reverse complement strand
GAAATCAACTCACTTTAAGTGGAGTTGTAGAATTTTCAAATCCTCCTCTTCCTAACTATAAATTCATTCCATTTGGAAGCTGCCCACTACTCCTTTATCAGCAGAACAGTTGAAGACAACTTTTCAACCCTCATCATGATGAACTAAGCTTTCTGAGTTCCACAAAACCAAAGTGAACTCCCTCACGTTCATCCTTCATGTCTAAAGTGTCTGAGATGCCAACAGGCAGCTTTCAAATACTCCTGCTCCAGTCCCTCTTAACTGAATGCCAACAGGGGAGTTCCCCATGCAAAATCTTCAATATTCTATGACCCAGAAATACAGACTAATTAATTCATTTCCTGTCACTACCCATATCCTGCTATTTCTCTTAGAAAGAAATACTGAGAACTCGTTTCATGATGAATGAGTGATAACACAGGCAAAGTTTTGGGTCTCCAAAGGTTTGAACCTGTTCTGACATGGAAATAAAACCTTCTATGAATTACAGCTTATCACAAAACAATCCTGGTTCTTAGAGCCGTCAATGTGCTTGACAAAAATGTGTATTTTTTGTTACTTCAACTTCTAAGCTGTAAGAATGGAGTCCCATGAGAAAATAAGTTCTGGGATGTGTCTGTTAATAACATTAACAAAAGAAAACCCTTGGTGTATTGTTAAGAGGCACTGCATTTCATCATCATGACTGCTGGGGTTTTAAACTTGCCCAGAAAGAAGAAAAGGAGCTGCAACTATGTTCACTTTTCATGTGAACTCAATGAAGTTCCTGTATTCCTTACAGCAAGGATTTAACTTGTGTAACAAAGTGCCAAACCTTGCATTGATTTTACAATCATGAGCTTGATTTTTATTTTTAATTTGTGCTAAATAGTGGTACATTCTGCAAGAGTCAGTTTCAATTGTATTTTAGTCAAATTCTCTCTATCAAAGTCCATCCACTGAAAAATTACACCTTTGTTCAGCAGATGTGGGCAAGATTTATTGTTTTTCATCAATCAATATATAAATTAGCCAACACTTAACTTGCCATAAAAATTAATTGGCTCCACATTGATTTGCCTCCCTCATGGCAGCACTAATATTTGTGTACCAATGGGAATTGGTTCTTCCCTAATTTTATTTCCTTATCAGTAATGATAAACAAGCCTCGGGGTGTGGCATGGCCAGGAAGAACAGAGAAAAGGATGAGGTTTGGGTGAGTTTTCAGGCTGAAGCCCCAGGGCCTCATTAAAAGCTCAGTGAGGAGCGCGTTTGTGAATGGGGCTGAGTTTGTGGAGAAGGTCTGGTGCCTGCACGGCAGCATCCCTGGGAATGCAGAGCTGCTCCTGCAGCTCCTGCAGCTCAGCCAGGAGCAGGAGAGGGGAGTGGGAGAGCCAGGGAAGGAGCAGGAGAGGGCACCAGGAGCAGCAGCTGTGAAGGAGGGAGCTGGTGATGATGGAGAGAAGATGCTGAAGGAAGGAAGGAGCTGATGATAATGGAGAGGAGAAGCTGCTGAAGGAAGGAAGGAGCAGATAATCCAGAGGAGAAGCTGCTGAAGCCCCACTGGTGCAGGGAAGGGTCAGAGCAGGGTCCTGATGGGAAGCACTCACTGCACAGAGTGGGAGAGCAGGGGCAGCTCCTCACAAACCAGGAGAGAGCAGCTGCTCAGTGATTCAGTGCAAGAACACGGCAGGAAAGATGAGCAGCTCTCAATGCCCCAGGCACTGTGTTTGTTAAAATGGACCACACTGAGCACAGGACTGAGAGGGAACAATGCTAAATTAGTCCTGACTTGCAGTATCTTAGTAAAACATGCCTTTCTTTTCCCAGAACCAAACAATTCTTAAAAGTGGCACTGCCCCAAACTATGTTTGAAGGAAAAGCAGCTGCATTAAGCATCCCCAATTTGCATCTAATCTTCATGAGTGGATTCTCACAGAGGGTGTAACAGCCAGGAGCTCATGACTCTCCAAAACTGCAGCTGCACATGTTCCTCTTCTGCAAAGAGCAACGAGAAAATAAAACCCTGGAGAAAACTCCAAGGGCTTTAAGTCGTGCACAAGAAGTTTTCTTCCAGATGTGAGGCAATTTTCTCTGGAGTGCCAGTCAGGAGCGAGGGACCCACAGAGCTCACCCAGGCTGTGACTGCTGCCCTCCTGTCCCACCCCCTTACTGTGCCTGGCAGTTCTGGGCCCCCTTTGTACCAGGCACTCCTGCATTTACACCCTGCTGCTGTTCCTGCCAGCTGAAAGGTGCCTGAAACACAAGAATTTACAGCTGCTTTGTCCCCAAGAACGTCAAACTGTAACCTCAGCATGGGCAAAAATCCAGGTTGAGGCTATGTAGCCTCTGCTTTGCAGCCATATGGGTTTTACAAAATACTGGTGCAGTTTGACACAATTTCCTCCTCTGATGCCTCTTCTGACTTTTTCCAGAGCACATAGTGCTGCATTTCAGCCTTGACATTCATCTCTTCTAAATTTCTACCCTGTGCTGTAATTTCTTGGATCACAGCAGTGAAATGTTAGTTCTTCTCTAGCTGTTCCTGCTATGAGAAAGATCTTGCTGGAAACTGGATTTTTTCAGATAATCATTTTACAAAATGTACTGTTGCCTCACTACAAAACATCTGGACAGGTCAAGACTGAGCTGTCTCCAGCCTCAAACCTCGCTCAGTCTCCACATCCTCCCCACGCCTGGGAGGTGCTGGTGGATTTCTGTGAATTTCTGGGCTCCGTTCTGCTGGACACAGAACTTCATCCAAGTTGGTGAGGAGCAAAACATCACCAATTTAAAATCTGTCCAAAAAATGCCTGTCTGTCCCTGAAGTGTTCCTGAATTAACAACTGACCATTGCAAGTCAGTGTATTAAATTGTCTCTTAGAGGACCTAATTCAGGCACTTAATTCAGTTTTGCTGGTGAAAAAGAGAAATGAAATCTCCTCAGTGTTCACAGAGACTGTGCTGCAATTACAGCCAACAGCCCTGGCAGAGCCCAGTCTGCTCCCCCTGGTCCATGAATTAACCTGGATTAACCCTGAATTAACAAGGTTTTATTAGCTCTGAGGTGACTTCTCAGCCCACAGCCCCAGCTCTGCCCCACGCTGCTCCCTGCAAAGGGAAGCACTGACACAGCCCTGGGAGATATTCCCTGTATCCTTCCTTAATTAATTAGACAGTAGTCCCAGTTTGGAATACCTCGCGTTTTTAAAAAGAGGGAAATTTACTCACCTCACCAGCTCCTCAGAGCCGTGTGAGAACTGCAATTTCAGAGAAGCCCTTGCCTAAGGGGAGATTTAACTCACCAGGAGTTAAGCTGTGGGATGATAAATGCTCTGTGAAGTTTTGCTTCAAGAGGTGATATTCAGTTCACAGGCATTCTCTTTGTAACTATTTCCTAAAATAGACTTGGTTTATTCCAACTTCCTTTTGTTTTCTGTTGCTCAGTGATTGGCATTATTCCTACACACATTAGAAGAAGAAGAAGAATTAAGAAGTCAGACTCAAACTTTAATAAAGAAAAACTATTTGTTTGGACTTGGTATTTTTTACTTTTTTAAATTTCACTTTCCTCTGCTAAGCTGAGAAAATTATGTGGAACAAACAAACAGCTATAAGAATGAAATGTTATCCACTTCAAATGTTTCTCCCATTACTGCAGTATTTAAATGGATAAAACAGGTTTCTAAGCCAGTTTTTATGCTCTCAGTTTAAATATATTATTCAATCACAAACTTAGATAAACAACTTGACTGTTACTCTTTAAAGCAGCCACTTTAACATAGTGATCTTGCAGCCAGAATTTCTTTTACATTTTAAATTCTGTTGTTATTCCATGAGGAGCCCTACTCAACCAAAGGAAAGCACTTCAGAGTGAAGTGATAGCAGCAAGGATCTGTGCTGCTGGCAGCTGAAAGCTTCCAGGGGCACGGAGCCACCTCCCAGCCTGCTGGAGCCCATTCACTTGAATTTACTTCTGTAAGCTTGCTGAAGTCATTTCCCTAAGTGAAGATAGAGTTGTCTAAATGTGTAGTGTCCACAGTGATGCCATGGGACTCAGGGGAGGCACAGCAGTGTACAAGAGAACAGGTCTGCCCCAGTCATCTGTTCACCCTTTCCTTGGTGTTAAACTTAGCCATTAATTAAAAGCCAAGTGGGCAATTACACTCTGAAAGCTGGAGATGTCAGAGGCAGGCAGTCCTGCTGTCAAATTCAATGTACATTGTGATTGCATTGCTCATCAGCCAGAAGAGCTCTGGGAGAGGAGCCGGCACTCTCCTGACACAAAACCTGCAGCACACCCCGGTCTGGGGGCAGCCTGAGCTCCCAGCCCACCTTGTCTGCCACAGAAGGTGCAATCAGCCAGGATCAGCCCTTTCTCAGGGTTCTGCTGGCTGAATCAAAGAAAGATGCCTGATAAATGCAACGTTCCTATCTACATCTCAAAATAGGATAAAACCCACAGGTTTGTCTAGGAGCCTGCTAGTAAATCACCACCACTGCAGCACGAGGAGGAACCTGGGTAAACACAGCAAAGTGCATTTTGTAAATGATCTAAGAGTGCAAAATTCACTTTTCACAAGTGCCCACCTCTAAGAGGCCTCCTGGGACATTTAGGAGTTCTCAGTTTGGAAAACTGTCAGCAAAGCAACACACTTCACTCCTGAGCTGCAGGCGTTCTCCGTGCTTCTGGAGCTCACTCCAGCTTTATCAAAAGCCCAACAGAAAGAAGATAAACTGGCTTGAAAATAGCTTTGAAAAAAAAATATGATAAAATATTCAGAAGAACATCTAAGAGATGTATTCTAGGAAATGTTTAAGAATTTAAATCCTTCCTTGCCGGTCCCATTCACGGCTGTAAGTGGGTCAGAGATGCTGCACTGCCTCCCCTCAGCACCTCAGAGTCTGAACTCTCCTCCATCCCACTGACATCAAACCATCAAACCCCCTCAGTTATCTCTGCGTGGACCAAGATCAAAAAGCAAAAGCCCCAAGAGAGTTCTTGAGCTGAGCACTCCGGTGGGAAAGCAGCATTTCATGGTTTCTGCAGGCAGAGCACACTGCCAAACTCGGGCTGCCCTGGGCACTGCTCCAGCACGAGCACCCACCAGCCTTTGGCAGCATGGAAAGAGGAGCCACAATGGTGGGCAAAACAGAATGCTGTAGCCACAAATGGCAGCTGAATTGCTACTAAAAATGCCCACAGGAATCAGGAGAGAACAAAGAGCTGGTGGCAGGCAGGGAAGCTCTGAGCAGCCCAGAGCAGCTCCCGTTTCACTTACCAGCCTGTGGGTGAGCTGGATGGTGATGAGAGGAGAGCCCGACAGGTTGTGGGACAGCTGGGGCAGAGGCTCCACCTTGATAGAGATGAGGAAACTGCTGGCTGAGATCATGTAGCCTTTGTAGGCAGCAGCTTCAGCAATCCTTGGAAAGAAGTAAACGTGTTAACAACTGGTTTTTAGTTCATACATAACAACAAAGGAGCGCAGGACCTCCTTGATCCGTTCAAGCCAAGAGTTCCTCTAGGGCAGCAAGGTCTGGCCCCAGAGGATCCTACAAAGTACAGGGAACAGCTCTGGACACCTGGAGACTGACATCAAAGGTGCTCCTTCACCCGCTCCTCCTCACAAAGGTTTACAAGCCTTGCTGAAAGTGTTTGAGGGAATTAGAGAGAATCCTACGGAGGGATCCAAACAACACCCTGAGCAAAGCGAGGGGGAAACTGGCAGGGGCTTTCAAACAGACAAATGATCAGTGTGTGAGGCACACAGGCTGATCAAACAGACTAATCAGTGTGTGAGACACACAGGCAAAATGCACACAATAAACATAGGAATGCATTTAGAAGTGATTTATAGCTTTACCTTGAAAAATCGATGGTGTCCAGTTAGATTTGTTAGAGGAAAAGACAGGTCACAATACAAACAGCTGAACTGGACTAAATAGCTGATTAGTCCTGGAAATGAATTTATTCTAGTGGGAAGTCATTTTGCAGTACATGAGAACCCTTATTTTAAGGTAAAACTTATGAGTTTGGCATTTTCACACATTCAGGAGTAACAGAGATCCATTTGGTTTCAGGGTAGAATTTTTTACACTCTCAGTAACAAACTGCAGGATTAAATGACTGCTGTCATGTGCCCCTTGAGCAGGTGATGAATGGGTTTTACCACGAGAAATCTGAGCCCTGCTGAATTAACCACCAGTCAGGGTTCCCAAACGTAGCCCACCTGGAAAGGGCCAGTTTGAAACAAATGAAAAACCACCTCACTTACACCCACCACCTATCTGCAGTGGTTTCTTATTTTTATTTCAGAAAAAAAAAAACCAAAAAACCTCACATCAGACGTTCAAATCACTGCACACAGCTCCTTGGCAGGGCCACAGAACAGAATTCATTTTGCAGAACCCCTCAGTTCTGACCTTAAAAATCCCATCAGTATCAGAGATTACTTCTGCTCCCAGAAACCAGCATGGGAGTGGAACTTGTCCATCTGAAGGCAGAATTTGCTACTCTAACACCACAAATTTAAATTCAGATAAGAACCCATAAAGTTAAACTCATTATCTGGCAGTTTGAGGTTTCTCCTACACAGATTGAGAGCGTGGATGCTTTTTCCACTGCCTTTATCTGCTTGTTTTTCCTGTAGGGACCTTGGTGAATTTTGAAGTGTGACAAATCTTCACCAGGAGCAGGGATTGGTGTTTCTGTGCCTGCACAAGCCTTTCCTCACCTTGGCCCCGGGTGTCAGGGGCACATTTACACAAACTGCTGTGAACAGTGGCAGAATGGGCTTGGAGCATTGCTGTGTTCCAGTTTCTTTGGGTAAAGACTCAAAAGCTGCTCCTTTAGAAACTGATATTTATGTAGCCTGAAAATAGGTCTGTGTCTGCACAGCACAAAAGCTCCAAGAGTTTTGGTTTTCCACCACAAAAAAAGAAAAAGGTTGGGTTTCAAATTACAGGTGTTTAAGTAGCCCAGTGGTAGAACGAACACAAAAGAAATTTTCCGAAACAAACTACTCTGAGATAAAATTTATTCTACTGAAAAGTAAGCAAAAAAGTTATAACAGTAGAACACAAAAAAGAAAAGCAAGCAGAAGAGAAGTGCATACTTATTTTTAAAGTATCTTTGAGTACCCAGAGTTTGGTTCCACAGAGGAAAAATTGCTAAGGCAGCATTCCCTGAATTATTACCTTTTTGGATGCTGGTTTGGGCAGACCTGCATCTACAGTTTTAAGGACACGATCTTGTATTACATACTGCAAATATTTCAAGCAGTTTGAATTAAATGTAGAAATCTAGGAAACATTTATTTTCCAGTGACTTTGTGGTTTTTTAACACTGTGACGGGGCAGACCCTTCATTCTGAAAATGAGTGCTGAAATCAAACCCAGCTCAAGGGAGCAGGAATGGATCTCCAGGTCACCCCGTCCCGCAGATTTCAGGGAAGGCACTCAAAGATCACATATCTGTTCTAATTGCTGCACCAGGATCTGTGACACTGCATTAGAATAAAGAGCTTTGATATGCAGCATCTTCAATAAACTTTGACCTGAGTCAGGATCATTTTAATTCTTGTTCTCCCTTTGAAAAATTGAGATTACATCTCATTGCCTTAACAAATTGCATTGATCTCCTCTTTGGAAAACAGAGTAAGTTATTGCCTCAATTTCTTCATGTAAGTACAAAATACTGCTCAGTGGTGGCAGAGGTGCCCTAGAGCCACCTGTGTGAGCTGAGTCCTTCTCCTGGGAGCAGGGCAGAGCAGCAGAGCCTGGCTGGGAAATGGCCCTGGGGATGGCTGAGGGGCACCTGGCTGTGACCAGCCTGGAGTGTGGGCAGGGCAGGGGGGCAGCCCCGGGGCTGGGCTGCTGCTCCTTTCCTGCAGCATCCCAGTGGGAAAGGCTGACAGAGGGAACTGAGCCACACGCCCCACAAAGTCAAAGGAAAACCTTTGTTTCCATTTGTCCTGTATTTGCTTGGAGGACAGGGTAATGGTTTGCATGAATGGCCTTGCAAAAATCCCCTGGGGAACCCTACTGCAGAGGGACACAGCTCTGCAATTACTTTATCTTATCTGCTAATGATTTCACTGATGTAGTGCATAAAGCAGAAGGTCCTTGAAGAACTGCCTGGTCTCCTGTTATAAAATTACCTTATGGGTTTCTAGGATTAGGATTCAGATTTTGTCTAAAGAGGGATGTTATGTTTTCCTACGTGTTTCATTTAAGTGCAAGCTTTATCTTCATATGTGCTAGGAGAAAAAACGCAATTTCCTTTTATGAGACAGATTAAATTATGACATTCTAGTAGCAGATCTGATGAGTGGAAGGAGAAGACAAAGAAAGACAAACACGTCTCTATGGAATCAATGCTATTGCTGCCTGAAATAAAACACGTATGTAAACTTTAATCCCTCCCTGGCTAATGACTGCACGCCCCCAGCTCTGCAAGCGGGGTTATGGCTTGTCATTTGTGCACAGCTGATAAGGACAGGGCTGTGCCAAGGGCAGGGCTGTGCCAAGGGCCACCACCCCAGCAATAAGCAGGCTGCTGCCTCCTGAGCCACTCACCTGGTGTGCAGAGGGTCGATGTTGTCAAAGAAATAATGCATGTTGTGGTAGAGCAGGCCCACGATGGTGATCCAGGCTGCGGAGAGGGAACAGGGTTATTCCTCAGAGCAGCCCCAGGCAAGAGGAGGCGAGCCCTTCTCTCCAGGGCTGCAGCTCTGGTTCCCACAGCCCTGACCCACACAGCCCCCCACTCCTGTGCTGTGGCAGGGCTCTGATTTTCTGCTGAAGGTGTGAACACCCTGCACAGACAGCAGCTCTGCAGCAGGGGGGTGCCTGTGCTGCACAGCTGCACTCCAAACCAGCTGCTAAAGCCATCACTTGTCCATTAGAACACCCCCAGCAGCAGAAGGGTGGCAGGACACCGCAGTGCCACCCTGGGAGCCACCAGGGCCACCCCAGCACTGGTGGCACCTGGGGGAGCTCGAGCCAGGCCATCAGTGCCAAAGCTCTGCTTGCTGCCCACATTCCAGGTGATTCTGGGCCAAAGCTCTGCTTGCTGCCCACATTCCAGGTGATTCTGGGCCAAAGCCCTGTTTGCTGCCCACATTCCAGGTGATTCTGGGCTCTCCAGCATCTGAGTCAAGAGACAGATGTGTGTTTTCTCAGAGTGAGCCACACAGATGTCTTTTACTATCCCTTTTGTCTGCTTCCAGGTATTTATAGTGTCAGCTGTTTAAGGTGAAATAACAGATCTTTTAGGTTAGCTCATCTGGACAGTGCAGAAGCATGACCTGGAGGCTGAAATTGCTCAGAAATGAGCTTCAGCTGGAAAAGAGTAAAACAATCAATGCCCTGGATCATTTCAGGATACAAAGCATGACAATGCTCTGGAAAATCAAAGAAAATCTGTGTGGTGAGGAACTGTAGAAGAGGGAAAGGAAAAATACTCCTCTCACATGCTATTTTTGGCATTACATGTTGGCTTGCAATTATAGTTATTCAAACCTGGGAGGACTTGCAGTCTGCAGCCAGAACAAAGAAACAAAGCTGTCACCACAAATCAAGCAGACAGTTCAGGAATTATCAGAGAATTTCTCACTGCAGGTTATTTTCAGCTAACTTTGCACTTTATGAAAGAGGGATCGAGCATCCCTCTGCAGAGGTGACTGCAGAAAAGCCTCTGGGTGAGGAAATTCTGTGGGCTGGAATTTAGGGCACCTAAGTCATAGTTTCAAAGATTGAGAATGGAAGTAGATGCTTTTGTAAATGGGTTCCTTCAATCTCTAAAGCATAGACAATTAACTTAACATTGCTGTTTTAGAGTCTTGACTAAAGGTGCAGATTTAAGCCATGCTTCTTTTTGGGATTTTAAAAATTTCTGCATAGGTATGGATTTCTGAGTTCTGCCTTTTTGCCATGAGTGTAATCTATATCTTCATTCTATTCCTGTAGCTGCTATTGCTTAAACCACTCATTTTATAGTTTAATTTTATACAAAGGACCAATTTTGCATGAAGGGATAGGTAATACCTGACCTGACATCCTAGAATTTCTTAAAAATAACCAGTTCAGATAATTAAAAAGAATAATTAGGAAGTTATGGCTTCTCTGATGTAAAAATGTGTCAGAATTAAATGGCTTCAGTCTCCGTTGTTCAGCTCTATTATTCAATATTAATCTAATTAGCATGAAAACTCCACCACACTAATTGCTCGTTAGTCTGACAGGGCCACTGCTGCTTGCTCAGACTCAGTGCAACCCACAGGGATCAAATCAGTTACCTGGAAAAATGAAGTGAACCAGAAGCTGTTCTAAAGCAGAGTCATTTTCGGGTACCCTGTGCACACAAGTGCACTTCTCTCTTTAATCTTTTCCTTACCTTTTCCATGGAAAGCTTCGCTGGGAATGGAAATGTAGCTCTGCCCTCGGGATGGGAATCGATAGTGGGACACATTCAGGGTCTGGGGATGCATTTTGACCACAGCGTAATCTGTGTGATAACCCAGAGAGAAGTCAGCCCATCAACAGCCCCGACACCCCCGAGTGCCCACCCAGCCCTGCCTGAGAGCTCCTGCAGCTCCTCTCTTCAAGCCCAGATGTTTGCAGACAGCGTGCTGAACGCCCAGACCGCCTCTGCCCCGCCTCCCCCGTGGCAGGGCAGGCGCTCTGTGCACTGCTGTCACCCCACGGACCTGCAGCAGGCTCAGAGCCCGAGCCTCCAGGGCAGGCAGAGCACAGCAGCCGCTCTCCTGCACCGGCACTGGCATTTGCAGGCACAACTGCAGTCCTGCACCCGAGCATCCCGGCGTGTCAGGGGCACACAGAGTGATGGATGCTCCTGGGAATAACCTGCTCAGGTTGTTCACCCCTCAGAGGGGTCTCACCAAGGCACAGCAGGGAGCCAGAGCAGGTTAAACACCTCTGACACCTGGAGCATCCAAAGATGCGGGTGAAATTAAGGTGCTAAGGTGCTAACCTGCAGTAAAATCAAATTCTCCAAAAGGTCAAAACTATTCCTTTCATTTTCAGTCTCTTGCAAAACCCTTGCAAAGATTAATGTTTTGTAGCACCCAAACCTCCACGGGCTGCATACGAGCTCTAGGCCCTTTAACTCTATTAGCATAGCATTCCTCAATCCTTCACACATAACACTTACTCTGAATTCTTCCCCACATAACCCCAGGGAAGCTCCAGCACAGCCAGAGCCCTCATGTCCAGCACTGCACCAACAAATAAAACTCAGTTTGGCATTGCAAAGAGGGAAATGGCGAGTTCTGCTTTGTGCTGGGGAAGGAGAGCTCAAGCACAGAAGGGTTTAGGACAGAGCAGCTCTGCCCAGCCCCACCTGCCACGGCCGAGGAGCCCTCAAGGGTCAGCGGCAGCGAGTTCCCCTCCGAGCTCCCCTCCAGGTTGTGGGACAGGTGAGCCATCACCGTGTCGATGGTGTGGATCAGGCTGCTGAGCACCGCGGGGCTCTGGGGAGGGACAGACACAGACAGGGCTCAGCAGGGGCTGGGAGCTCGGCACAGGGGTCACAGGGACTGGGAGAATTAAACAGGGACTGGGAGAACACCACAGGGTGCCCCTGGGTCCCTGCACAGCCCAGGGGGCTCCCACCCTCCCTGGAGAAAGTGTCACACACACGGAGCCCACCCAGAGCATAACCTCCCAAAATGCTGTTTGTAGAACAGCCAAAGCCTCTGACAGCCAGCTCTGCTCAGCACCCAGCAGCATGAGGCCAAAACGGTGCAGGGTTTTTTTGACAATATATAAAGACTGGTATCAGATCTTTCTTGGAACACAAGCTGAGACAAAGTTGGGCCTTTCCTTCATCTTTATTCAAATGCTCCTCAGTATAAAAGCAACTTTAACCCTCCAGGCTGAAACTTGACTCATAAAATCTCAGTTAATGCATGTTTCAGTGAAAAGGAAACCTATTTTATCTGAAATCCATTTACACCAGAGATGATCAAGGATGTGATGCTAAGATCTAAATCAATTAGACATCTTTTTGTCTTAAAAGCATTTTACACTTCAATGAGACCTCGCTGTGCTTTAGCTTCTCCTTCTCTGCCTTTAAAAGCTCTTTCTTCTGAAATCTGTGTTTTCTTATGATTCAGGCAAAAACCTCAGGAAGTTTCTGGATTCACCCTGCAGGTATTTCATCAGTGACAGATGATAAAATAAGTCATAGTGCAAAAAGTCCCGGTAAGTGAAGTAATAGTGACAACCAGTTCTGCTATCCGTGTGGATTTGTGCAGCTGAAGGAAATCACAAATCTGAGCCCATTTGTCTTACCTCTGGTCCATCAATCCAGTCAGACAGTAACAGAAAGTCTTCAATAGCTTTTAAAAACACCTAAAAGACAAATAAAACGCAATTACTTATAAATCACTACATCTCCTGGCAAGGACCCAGGGCAGATCTCTGTAGGATTTTTCTCAGGTTTATGTAAAGATGACAAGCCCGCTTCCATTGCAGTGACAGATCCATCTCTACTGGCAGCATCCCCACAGTTCTGTGTGGTGACAATTGTTTTACTGCAGCCCAGCTCCGTGTGGCTCCCTCGGTGCACTCGCTGCAGCTGAGCCACCGCTGGGACCGAGGCTGAATGAACTTATTCCCCTGTTTTACCTAAACTCACATGGCATCCATGGAATTACAGAGGCTTGGAAGGGACCTTAAAAATCATCTCCTTCCAGCCCCTCTCCCTGTCCAGCCTGGCCTGGGACGCTGCAGGCTGGGACAGGCACTGTCCAAACCCAGCCCCATCCTGGGGAGTCCGTGATGTGCATGCATGGAAGGGGAAAAGGGAGCACAGAAAACTGCACTGAAAATTAAAAGAAAAAAAAAACACATTTCCAGCTTAAACTTCTCTATTAAAAAGCCTTCAGAGAATGAATATAGTGAAGTTCCACTGTGAAATGTGGAAGACACCACATAACAACCCAAGTCAGATTTGTCAGAAGCGATTCATTACAACGTGTGTCAGTAATCAGAAAGTTTATTGCACATCACTTAAATCAAATTTCCTGGTGCTGTGAGGCGTAGACAATCAGGCAGAGATAACTCCACAGAAAATCACATGCATGCTCGGTGCCTGTCGCTCAGAGAATTAGCTGCAGACAATTCAGAGCCTCACCATCAATCAGACAAATGACAGGGTCGGTGTGTATGATCAGGCCTCTCTTGTATTTACATCCCAAAATAGCTCTGCTAGAGATAATCATGTCCCACATTCCTGTCTGCAAATCACTGTGTGGCACCCAGAGCAGCGTCAGACAGCGGGAATGAGCACCCAAACAGCGATGTGGGGAACGGGTGTGGTGTGGGCAGGATGCTGCTCCATCTGCAACCTAGAGCCCATAGGAATTTTTCAGGAAAACAAAGGAAACAAAGTATTAAAGCTTTTTAGAAGGGCTTTTGCTACATATTAAACTGTGATCCGTGAAATCCAAGCTTTAGCGTTTGCAAATGCTAAGCTTTTAACGCAGTCTCCCAATTGCTTTCCCTGTCGTTTTCAGAAGGTTTATTTGTATTTTTTGTCTGAGTAAAGCGCCCTTGTCACTCTGGAATTACCCCCAGGCATAGGGCAACAACCAGCAGCGAGGCCAGAGCTGATTACTGCACTAATGGCTTCAAACCAGGGCATTAGATGCCAGGGAATTAGATGCCCATCACTTTCCAGCACTCTGCATTATAACTTTATGTGAGTGGGACACGGCTCCTTGTTCTCGGCTCAGACTGCAGAAAACACCCACTTGCTTTTTGCCCTCTGTGGGTTAGCTAGAATAAAATAAATTCCTTAAACGCATTTCAGAGGAGACAGTGACTCCACCATTTCCCTGGCCAGGCTTGACAACCCTTTCAGGGAAGGATTTTTCCCTAAGATCCAGCTGAGGTCTCCCCTGGCACCACTTGAGGATATTTCTCCTTGTCCTTGTTATCTGGGAGAAGAGATCCAGCCCCTCAGCATCTTCCTTGCTCATGATGAGTCCAAAGGCATAAATAAAATATCTCCAGGGACTAGTGAGACATTTCAACTCTGCTCTGCTCAACCTTTGCTGCTCCCTGAAGCAGGAGGTGTCTGCAAGGAGCAGAAGCTTTCCCAGCTGCACTGGGTGCTCCGGGTTCAGAGAAACCGGGGTCCCCCGGGAGCCCCACTCACCTGGGCCAGGCTGAGGGCAGCGTGCTCTGACAGGGAGGAGTTGGGCAGGCTGAAGGACACGTCCTGCAGGGCCCCCAGCAGGGAGCTGGCCGAGGGCGAGCTGCCTCTGTCCCGGCTCAGCGCCGCGATGATGGGCTGGTAGGCATCGGTGTGGGGCTGGAGGAGACAGAACTCAGCACAGAATGTCCCAAATCGTCCCTACTGCCCCCAGCAGGGACACAGCTCAGCACAG
>QUSF01000066.1:1707524-1732861 GCA_003676055.1 Chloebia gouldiae | reverse complement strand
AATTAAAGCTACCTGGCTATCTAATGCAAGTCTTGAAACTTAATTGTGGGGGAAGAGAAAAGAAATATGTCTCCAAACCCCTTGGCCACAGAAGAACAGGCTGAATGCCTTTGCTGTACCTAGTCGAGGCCACTCCTTTCTTGGGAGACAAATCCTTTAAAACAGGAACCCTCTGAAATCGATCGGCCCTCCCTTTCCGAAGGTCAGCGTTTGGAACATATTTCTTCCCGAGCTCAGTGTTTATGTTTACATAGAGAGGAGAGTTTGATGTCTAACTACCCTCCAAACAAAGCTGCATATTGCATTGCTAGCCAAGCTGGGATGTAAAAATTCCAAGCTCCTGTGTCACGAGAAAAGCACAACAGCTGCAGCCCTTGAGAGCTTACACGGGGATAGTTGGTTCTGAAACTCACTGCACTCAAACACAGCCACTTAAATTGTCTGCCTTAAAATGGGTTTTCCACAATCGATTATACCCCAGTTTGCCTAAGACCAACTATTCAACACTTCTGAATAAAATCCCTGCTGTGGTACAAGTTAACCGGATTTTCCTAGCGAGTGTACATTTGCAATATTAGCAACTGTTTGGTTTACCAATGCAATAAGAGTCTCGACCTGAAACATGCAGCTCACTGAATGAATGCATTAGACTCGATATCTGGTATCTTCAGGTGTACGTTGGGGTGCTTTACCAAGTTGTTTTGGTTTGGTTTTTTTTTATTTTTCATTAGAATTAGACCTTGATTTAAAATCAAAGTAGGCTTGAAGCCCCTTTGCTGAACTCACAGTTGCACAACAGGCCAGTAAATTGCCGATGTTTTAACTTGAACTGCAAGCTAGCAGGCCTCCCTCCAGCATGGGTTCTATGAAAATATCATCTTAATTGATAGTAACCATTTTGCCAGCTGGGCACTGTAGTTAGGATAGGCTGAGTATATGTAATTTTAGCATTTTCATCCAAGTGCTTTTAATGACTGAAAAAAAAAAAAAAGCTGTTCAAAATATTTAGGAATGCTGTCATCTAACAACCTCATAGCTGCAGCAAACACATCAAGCACTCAGGGCCTTTAAGCTTTCTTTGATTGCAATTAAGGTTCATTTTAGCTTTTTCTTTTTCCTTTTTTTTTTTTTTTTAAGCCAGTGTGCCATCTTCTCTAATCTGTACATAAAGTTTGCTAGCCAATTTTAAAGAAAAGGCATTTAAAGGACATTAAAAAGTAAGTGATCATGTAGCATTTTAAGTAATTTCTTCTGAAAAGAGTTTGGCTTCTATAGATTGCTAATCTCTAGTAATTAACATATTTATTTTTCATAAATCTATAGCTGAAAATATCCCTCTCCATTTTAGTACTATTAGTACTGAAATGAAAAACCGAAGCCAGTTTTGTGGCTTTTGTGGCCAGAATTCTGGCAAAGCAAGTGTATCCACTTTTCCTTTAAAAAGGTATAACCAAAACTTGGCTTTATTGGTGGGTTTTCTATTTCTATATTTTTTTTCTCTAAATGGATGCATTTTCCATAAGCCCACGCAGTACTTTAAGCCAGAGAGGAGTAAGAAACCAGCCCTTTTGTTTAAGTGGGTAATGGGAGAAGGGATGTTGCCAAGTTTCTTGCTGCTGATGGCTTTGAAGCTTTCAAAGATTGAATAAATGATAACAATGTACCAATAGGTTCCTCCTGAGAATACAGGTACACCCCGGAGAGCACCATCCCCCACAGTCCACCTCCATTCCGGGTCACCTCCGTCACCTGTGATGGGCTCTGGTAGTCCCGGGAGAGGCAGGGATATGGCCTCGAAAAAGAAAAAGGGGCTGCTTTCCAAAGGCAAGAAACTGCTGAAAAGGCTTGGTGCAGTGAAATGAGTCATGTGCTCCTGGACAACTTGTAAAGCTTCCAGTCTGTGTACTTTTTTTTTTTTTTAAAGTCAAAACTAGGGCTTTCATGACTATGCAGTACTTTACCAGACCTTTGCATTTTTGACATCAATAGAATCATGCCAATTGCTTAATCAAAACAGCAAGAAAAAAAGGAAATGGATTTGTTGTTGCAAAAACATTTTTTTAAAAATTAAAAAAAAAAAAATGTTGTGGTATTAAGACCAGAAGAACATGGTTTTATTTGAAGTCATCTCAACACCTGCAACTCCATTGGAAAAATCTCTGCCTTTAGCCTCCTTTAACCATGAGTGAGGGGAGAAAACTCCCTTCACTGATTGCTAGTTCAGAGATCACCCCGCTGTATCCAGTCATTAACAAAAATGGTCTTGAAACTCCTAGTTAAATCAGCCTTGATGTTTGCCTTATTAATGCACAATGATTTGTACTGTCTAATAAATATGCAGCGTATCCTTTGTATGTACTGTGTATTCAGCTGTCTCCATCCTCCCTCCACCACGAAATTCCAGATAATGCTGTTACTGACCCCATCCATGTCTGACAGCTCCTGGGAGTGTCAAGTGCTGTGCTAAACGCTTTTCAGTTTTTGCTGCCCAGTAAAAACCAGAACCTTGTCCTGGTCAGTCGCTCCCACTCCACTGGAGCCAGGCAGGGTAAGTTACTGAGAACCTCACCCCTTTCAGCCCCCCAGCCTCCAGTTTTGGGGCTCCTGGTTCCGTTCTAAGCCACTGGGAAAAACCAACTCCACACCACAACCCCTTTTCACTCCCCCAGGTTCCCTGTGGAGGTTCAGCCCTAGGTTCAAAGGCATTTTCATACTGCTGCTGTCAGATTGAGGCTGAAGTCCATCCACAGTGCAAGGACAAACTGGGTTACAGCCACAGCCCACACGGGGCTGCTCCAGGCTCCAGTCAAATCAGAATTCAGCATTGGCATATCACAAAAAACAATCCCACACACCGATGGCAGTCATTGGCTGTTACTATTTTGTAATTCTTGTCCATTTGTAAATTGTTTTTACTGTTTATACATACTTTTCAGACTGCCTTTCTTTTTGTAATTTATGGAAGGTTTATAAATGAATGATCAAAGCTTCCCCATTGTGTCTTCAGATAACAATGTAAATTACTGTAAAATACCGTGTGCTAGATTATAACATTTAATTAAAGAAAATAACTGGCCTACATTTGTGGTAAAGTACTGTGTGGGTGTGTGCATGTGTACAATTGTTGTGTATTATATTTTATATAAATAAATAATTTGATATTTTGTAGAGTGCAGTATATTTCATAAATCCACTGTGTCAGCTGCTGGCTTCTTGTGTCAGCCTCTTTTCAGAACTGTCCGTGGCCGCTGAAGCTTACTGCAGAATAAAGAAAGGCTCCTCTAGCTGCAAGACTGCAGGAGCTTCCCAGAGGTAAAAAAGGGCTGCAAAGTTACTCCAGCAATTGTCCCATCTGTGCCCAGTGGCGAAGTACAAAATACACAGAACGGGCTCAGGTGGGCAAGGATTGCAGCAACAACTTTATTTAAATCTCACAAAGCAACAAGGTTCACAACAAGGTGGTTAAGAAAACCAGCACTAATCTGAATCTCTCCCTGTGCAGTAGTTTGACAGTGTAGTAGTAGCAGTAGTTTCACAAAATGGGCTGCACAACAGTGACCCATGAAAACCTCAGACATGAACAAACCAGGGCTGCTTCCCACTGCTGGCAAGTACAAAACCAAACCCCCAGCCTGGCGGTGCCCTCTGCTCCTTGGTGCAAATGGCATTTCTCAGGGAAGAGGCCTGCGGAAAGCAGCACCAGCCCAGCAGCTCAGCTCCCCTCAGGGCAGGAGGTGCAGCTGTCTCAGCCCTCCCCTCCAGCTGCCAGGGACTGTGGAGGTACAGACACAGCACGGCCCAGCCAGGGCAGTCCCTGGGCCCAGGGCTGCTCCAGCAGCGCAGCTCAGCCCCAGGGCAGTCCCTGGGCCCGGGGCTGCTCCAGCAGTGCAGCTCAGCCCCAGGGCAGTCCCTGGGCCCGGGGCTGCTCCAGCAGTGCAGCTCAGCCCCAGGGCAGTCCCTGTGCCCAGGGCTGCTCCAGCAGTGCAGCTCAGCCCCAGCTGAGCCAGGGGAGCTGGGGAGTGCTGTGCGTGCCAGCTGCAGAGCCAGGGCTGCAGCTGATACACACAGAGCTCCTCCAGCTGAACCAGGGCTGCAGCTGATACACACAGCCCTGCCCCAGCTGCAGAGCCAGGGCTGCAGCTGGCACACACAGCACTGCCCCAGCTGCAGCTGGCACACAGAGAGCTCCCCCAGCTGAGCCAGGGCTGCAGCTGGCACACACAGCCCTGCCCCAGCCCCGCACTCCCCTCTGCTCCCTCGGCAGCACCAGCATTTGTGCTTGGTTTGCAAATCCCTCACAAGGAAATTAAAAAGCCCTCCAAGGTTCTGCATCGCTGTGCAGCCTTCAAACAAAGCCCTGGTAAGCAAGAGCATCTGGTCACTTCCTCTTGACGCAGTTCAGGAGGCAAATTTGGCCCTCATTTTAACCAAGAAAACAAGGAATGAACAATATTGAAGCACTTTGGAAATTAGAAGGGTAAATACTAGCTGGAAGACCTTGGATTCTGTTCTGCATAACTCTATCTCCCATGCAAGAAGTAATTCTGTGTAAGACTTCTCAAAATGCAAATAAGAACAACCAATAAACTGTTGGGAAGAATCAGAGAAAAACTTCAGTAAATAAGTATCAAAAATCATAAAAATTTGTGTAGTTATTCTAGCAAGCAGACATCTGTTCAAAATGCAAATCTCAAGCTTTTCCTTGGTACAATGAAAATAAAGTAATTTCCAAAACTGCACGTATCCTGTGCATGTCTCTCATGAAAAACCAAAACTAAACCAAAAGCCCAGACAATTCTACATTCCCTAGAGAGGAACTGCTCTCTTCTGTTTGGCTGGTAACTCAGCTTCAGAGGTAGTACAGTCTGTCTGAAAGCATCAGGTTCGGCTCTCTGTGAATACTCTGACCCACAAAGAAAGCCAATTTATGAGCATACTGGCAAGGAGCAGGTACTCTGATAATACCCTGCAGAAAGGGGAAAAAAAGAAAAAAAGGCAATTATTTCAGGTAATTTAAATAAGCGTGCAGGCACTGTAACAAAGACCCCTGGACCTCCGAAGTCTGCATACTTGTAAAATCTGTATTTCCTGTTGTTTATGCTGATTTGTGAAAATAACTTTACCTACACCCAACACAACAGAAGAAGAGATGCAAAAACCCCAAACTTCCCCACGCCAGTGCCCTCCTGACACCTCTTACACAGGTCTCTGCTCAGTGCTGGCCTTGCAGAGGGTGGGACACAGGCTCAGCCGTGTCTGTTTCGGCCTGAAGCACACCTCGGGCTGGGTGTGCTGAGCTGGTTCTGCAGCAGAGGCCTCGAGGCAAATGCAGCAACACAGCTCCACATAGAGCAGTGGATGCTTCTGCAGCTAACAAATGCCTTCCATTTTGCTTCTGACACACAGTTTGGGAACAATACTCTCAACAAGTGTACGCTAGGGAGAACACAGGCTGCTGCAATCTTCAGAGAGATCAGGTAACTACAAACCCTGCAGTCCTCAAAGCGCTCTAGGTGCCAAGGCATGCTTGCAGGCCTCTTGGAGCCGCAGGGTGTCTGCAGGCTGCCCGCCCTGCCCCGGCAGGACCACTCACCGACCAGTTGTAGTACATGTGGCACAGCTTGTAGGTGAGGCGCTGCACGTGGTCGGGCTTCAGCTGGCTGGTGTCGTACACCACGTTGTAATGGGTCGGTGCAACGCAGCCGTTCTTCACCGTCTGGCTCACGATGAAGAAATCGTACCTGGCGCAGGGAAGCACAGCGGCGTGTCACTGCAGGGCTGTGTGCTCGGGAACGGGCAGGAGCCCGGGTCCTCCCTGAGCCACTAATGCTTACTGAGCCAGCCCCAGGAGGATGCCCAGGCTCTGGCCACAAAGGCTTCCTCTGTGTCTGAGGGGAAGGAGACCTGGAGGAACGTGCACAATCTTATTCCATGGGCCAGGTCTTGAGAGCAGAACAACCTTAACTACTTGTTCTATCCCATTTTCCTCCTGGTAACCACCCTGCACGTGCACTTAGCTTACACTGCTCATCTTCTCCCTGAGCCACAGAAGTGTGGCAAGTATTTTTACCCTTGGTCCTGCAGTCCATGCACTGTGGGATTTATTTCCCTTGTGAGCAGGCTGCTGGCAGGAGCAGTGTCACCTCTGCAGGAACTCACCACTCTGGTCTGGTCACCACCGTATCAACAACAGTCCCAGGGGGTGGGTTTCTGAGTCCTCCACCAATCTCTGCAAAGAACCTGGCACCCACTCGTTTCTTCACCACAATCACAGTGAGTTTCGGGCTAAAAGAAAGGAAAAGGGAAAACCCAATACTCTCCTAGAAAACTGCACTAGGAGTATTTTGGGAGCAGATTCACTGGAGCTCCAGGGCATTCATTTCACATGCAACTCTTTACTGATTCAGATTAAACAAGACATTGTTCACAACTATAGATTTTTTAGTTAAGGTACACCATTCACATTATTTTTCACCATTCCAACTTTCCTTTAACTTCACGGAGAAGAAAATGGATCAAAAAGGGATCTTCTAAATAAAAACTGGATTTCTACTCTCTACCCCATTGTTTCCTATAAGAAACACTGTGCCTTAACAGTATTTTTGGTATAGCCATTAGCCAAGCTAAACAGAAGAATTGAGCATTTCAACTGCTCTGCTTGCCTGCAGTGTAAAGAAATATTTTTATTTTTGAGAGCAGATTAAGTCACTGCAGTTGATAAGTTACATTTTCAACTTTCTGCTTTGAAAGTGATTGGACACTTCCTTCAAGAAGTGGAAAGGGAAAAAATGGCCTTAGACACAACAGTCAGACTGTGACCAGCCAATGGAGCAAAAGTAAATTATCACATGCATCAAGAATGCCCAAAGAGTGTAAAGAATAGGGCTGGTAGAAAGAGATTTACCTGTAGTCAGTACCAATACTCTTCAAGCAATCCAGAAATTGAGGCACTTCATAATTCACCAAAGTGTTGAGCTGTCCATCTCCAACACCATCACGATACACAAAAATACGAGAGGGCAAACACTTATTCCATTTAGTCCAGTTCCTCAGAGCAGCTTAAAAAAACAAAGAGAAAAAGCCATTAATTGTAATGACAATTCATTCCAAAACAAAAATGGATTTTTATTCCTAGAAAAACAGCAGTTAAGTTGGAAAACCAAGGTCCTCAATCCTACACTAAGCCAGTGAAATGGGTCAGCAGCATGCTACACAAACATACCTGCAAGGGCTCTGGTTTGCCTGTGCACCCAAAACCACAAAGAACCCAAGGACACACCTGCTCTGCTGGCCTCTCTCACAGCAGGAGCTGTCCTCTTGGAAATCACACTCCCTTAAAGCATTCTTGGAAGTGCACTGCTCAGTAGTTTTTAATTATTGCAAAGGAATGTGGGAATCAGTGAAAGATTTAACAGGATGCTATTCATTTTCAGCAGTATTTACAATAGAATGTTTAATCTGTTGTTATCCAAGTGCAGGCTGGTAAAGCCTCCCCTCAGGGCAGCAGGAGAGGAGGGCTTTGAGGAAGCTGAATTGTCAGTTCTTAGATCTGGCTCCACAAGAGCAGAACTCCCTTCCTCTCCTTCCCTTACTTTGCAAGCAGGTTTTGAGTCCATCCACAAGTTCCTGCCCACGACTTTGAACAACGCAGCGGGAGAACCACCTGTGAAGAACAAAATGAAAGAGGCCTTCAAAGCATTTCTCAGGCTTACTGCAGTGAAGTTATTTTTAAAATGCCCATGACCACTTAGTCTTTAGGGGTACTGTGGATCAGTGCAGCCAAGGAAGAGCTGGGGCTCTATGAGAATATTCCCCGTGGTAGAAGTGTCATAGCATGACTTAAAATGCTTCTCAACCAAGAACAGCCTTTCACACTAGTCAAAAGGGGAAAGACTCTGTCACCCTAATGCTCTCTATTCATCCCAGCTGTGTCTCCACCACTTGACCCCTCTCTCGAGCAATGTGGGACAAGGCTACTCCTTCAAGGGATGCAGTGGGAAAAAATTCACAATACGTTTCATATTAACCATTACAGCAAACTAATTTTGAATTTTCTTGGTGAACCACCACATGGAAGCTGTTTTTCAGTCCAAGGAAAGGTCATTTTTACTGTTTTGGGGGTTTTTTACCTCTGGCACTCTGATCTTACCGGGTGACTGTTTGATTCAGGCTGGCGACAAAGCCCGCAACCGACTGCTTCCCAGAGACGGTGTCATGGTAACAATCAATGCCCACAATCATCACCTGCTTCAGCTGCAAAGCAACCACATAGCACTCCGTGCTGCATCCAGGGCTTGCTTTTTAAAGAAAGCCTCTTAAACAGCAGTTACCGTTTGTAAGAAAATACTTACGGGGATCTCAACACTCCAGAGTTCTCCACCCATTTTACAGTTCATTTGCAAGGCAATTTTTGTTGCTACGGTCATGATAGTCTGGGGTTTACTCAAAGTGCGAGCCAGCACACACTGGCTGGGGATGGGACAGTCTGTACACAGGTATTTCTTGATGGCATCATACTTATCCTTCCGGGAACTAGACAAGATACAAACTACCTTTGAAGAAAAAAGAATCTTTGTAAGAAGCTGCATTCTCAGAGTTATACAGCACTTAAAGAGTTCTTTAGGAAAAACTTCTTATGCTCAAGGGAAATATTCCAATGTTCACAGTGAAAGAAAGAACTGCAAAGTGTCAGTGTCTGTACTTCAGAACCAAAGGCTTTTATCCAGAGGGATACCCATGGTCAGTGTTAGGTTTGCACAGAGGATGAGCATGTATGTACTGGATTCTCAGGAACCCAGAGCTGCATTTCTGAGAGAAATCCCACTAACACCAGTTACAGAGATCACCAGGATTTGAAATTATGGATTCAAATACATACTATGTTTATGTCAGGGGTAACCCTTTGCTGTAAAACCCTTAAATATGCTTCTGTTCTGTCATCTACTTCAACCCTGAAAAGAAAGAGAGAAAATGCTTACAGAAAAAGAACAACTAACAGCTATTGAAACTTCAGCAAAAGCATAAAAGCTCACTATGCATCAATAGCGTATGAAATGCCACATTTACAGCTATTAACAAACCACTTTCACACATCTGAAGATTAAAAGGAATCACCTCCAAACTCAGGCTTCCAAACACAACGAAATTCAAAATTAAAGGCAAGTACCGGTACTCAAGGGAGGATATTTGCAAGGAGAACAGATCAGAATACATCCTAAGTCAGCAGAAAATACTCCTTAGAGAAGGGTTTGCTCAATGACTGTCTGTCTGATACTTCTTAAGTTTTGGAACTCTCAGAAATGAAAGTATGAGTAAGGAAATTCAATTACAAGAGAAAACTGAACAATCTCATACTGAGAGCAACTCTGCTTTATTAAAAGTCTCCCAGACAGTGGTTGCGTTACAGCCTCCCCTCACGGAACCCCCAACGGCGCCGGTTTCTCCTCAGCTTAGGGAGGACACTCACATGCTTGGCCTGTTCATGTGGATGCCCATGGACGGCGTGACCTTGAAGAGGCTCTGCAGCAGGGTGTTGGCCACGTCGTAGTTGCGGCGGGTGTAGATGAGCAGCCAGCTGTCCACGGGCACCGAGCGGATCAGGGGCACGCCGCGCGTCTCCTTGGTCCAGTCGGCGAACTGAGGGTTGTACTCGAACTGCAGAGCAAAGGGCTCGGTGGGACAACAGCCTCTGCCTCAGCTCACACCTCCACCGCTCACACGGGTCACCCTCCCTGTGGCTGCGCGCACGCTGCCTCTGTTCAGCCACCCGACTGAAGGAACTCGTGCCTCTCCACCTGAAAGCCCCGGTACCTTTTTGTAGATGGAAACGAGTGAGAAACACCTCTGCTCTCCTAGACTGTACCTGACCAGAAGGACTGCAAGGACAACCCAGTTGTGACAGAGTGCCTTCAAACCACACCTTGGGAACAACTTAACAAATTTGCAAGTCTCCTGCTTGGACAGAGACTTGTGTGTAACATTTTCACTCTTTATCCTTCACTTATAAACCAAAAAGTACTATTTCCTTCCTTAAGAACTTGTTTCATCAGTGAGGCACCCAGAAGATTTTAGAACCTGATTTATTATTTACCATGGCTCCTGATTGAAAGATCTTTTCTCCTTGAACAACTCTTCCTGTGAAGGACACTGATTTATAATCGAAGCTTAAACCCCAGTTTCGGAGCTCCTTCTGAACATTGTCATCTCTGTTTGAAAACAAGATTTGAATTAAAAACGTGAGAAATTTGTTCTGCTGCCTTTTTTAGCACTAGTAAGATTTCAGAAGTTTCGCTGTGAGCAGTTTGTTATACACATCTTTCACGGGACAGAAACAGAGGACATGAAAGCGCCATACTTTTGGATGTAGCTCAGAAACCTCCCAAGCTCACGCTGCCTCTGCTCAGGTGGCAGCCGCGTGTGGATGGCCAAGTCTTTCATCATATTGAAATCGCTGCGCATCTTGTCCGTCAGTCCTGCCAACAGCAAAGCCTTTTCTGAGTCCAACTAAAGATGAAGGACTATGAAAATTACACTTGCAGCTTGTGCAGATTAGTGATTCATGTCCTGCACACGCAGGAAGTGGTGGCAGTAGTAGCCAAAGTTTTCAGCTGCTTCCTGTACACACATCCCCATTGTGACAGAAAAAAAATCTTGGATTTTTGCACTTGAGAGGAAACCACACAAGGCATTGCAGCTCTTCCATTTTCAAATCAAAGCAAACAGTGCTGAGATGTTCAGGTACTGCTAGTGCAAAGTGAGTGTCTCAGAGCAAAACAGCTATTCATGTATCTTATGAAATTATCATCAATTTCTAGTAAATTGCTCTGTTTCAACAGAAGTTCTACCACCAAAACTCTCTACAAGTTATCAGAGTGCTGATGTTGAACACCATAGCTAAACACTATGCCACAACAAACCCCATCAAACTTTCCAGTCCCATTTAAATATCCAATCTTTTAGCTATATAATGTGTTCCTGAACTGACATTTATACAAACAAAACAGTTTTCCCCAAGTCTGCAGAAAGCTGCTGTCAGAATATCTCTTTCAGTAGGCATTGTGGTTTGATAGATGCTTCAATATGGAAAAATACTGCAGTACCTGTTAGGGAGCAGAGCTCTGGAATCAGAGCCACAGATCCTTGTATGTTCCCTCTCTTCATCTTACTCATCAGGACAGGCTGCATCCAATCACTAATTTCTATGTTATATTGCTGCATCAGAAATACAGACTGCATGTTAATTTACTCAGAACAAACAAGTTACTCATAACAAACATTATTATTTCTGAATAATAATGCTCACTTTAGAAAACAAGCATTGTTCCTAAAAACAAACAAAACTAAAAGCAACTAGCAACCTTTTTCAATTAGCACATATCAGAAGAACTGGTTTTGTCAGAAAAGGCAAAGCAGGGAAGCACTATTCTCTTAACTGATGCCATCAAACTACTGATGTCTATGTAAGAGACAACAAAGCCTGTGCCTTGCTTGAGGCATTATCATCTGGGGTATCCAACTCAATATTGGGATGCTCCTTTCAGTTCAGCAACGGACAAAGTTCCTGCCCTAGAGAGCAATTCAATTTAAGAAATCACAAGGATCAAACAAGATTGCCAAGTGAAGTTTCAGACATTTAACCTTCACTCCCACCCCGCTCCCACTGAGGCTGGTATCCACGGAGGCCTGACAAGCACAGTGGGAGCCTCAGCGGTGCTCCTGACACACACTCAGTGCAGAGCGCTGGGCTCCCTCAGCCCTGCACGCTGTGACAATGTATCTGCACTGCTCCCACCTTACCGGTCCCGGCTTCCCCCTTCCCTGAGCTCCTTTTTGAGCTTTCCCAAGAGCTCATCCATGCAGCCCTCCTGGCCTTCCTGCCTGACCAACTACTCCCTGAGATGGGCTGCTCCCACCAAACCGTGCTGTGCAGGTTACTTACTGATCTCAGACTACAGTGTCCTTTAAACCAAATTCTGTTAAAAATACTATGAACTCCAAATCCATGCATTCTAAGTAAACCAGTAACAATGACTGAACATTCCAAGTTAAAGCATAAAACACACAGTTAAATTTTCATACCTTTTTGTAGTAGTCCACAAAGCTCATCTCCGAACCATCTGATTTTCTAAAGGTACTCTTTGGATTGCTATCCCAGTTGATGTCATCGATTCTGTACGTTCTGTTATTGTACCTACATAAATGTTTAATCATTTTTTGTTTAAATCTTAACACAAATAAAAAATAAATACACAGGGATGACAAAGTTACTGCCAGTACTCATGCAAGTTAGAAGCTTTGCTCCTTTCAGAAGTAATAACTTTAAATTTTCAGTTGTAATAGGCTCTCAATTCTACCGCAAGCTGAACTGTAATAAAATCAAAGAAAACCAATGTGTACTTCCTGTTTTTGCAAATGCTGTCACCTTGATCAGTTTGCAAGCTTGACAATGACAGCATTTTCAGCCTTTCTGATTCTTTATTGCCTACTTCAGGACATGGTGTATAAAGAGCTCTCCAAGACTTACTTTGTGAGCACAATTAAACCAATCAGCTCTTTAGCACAGGCGTCTCTGAATCTCTCCTCTCCAACCTGGGAGTGAAGGCTGTGCATAGTGTCCAGCACTGTCTCCCCACGGAGAACCTTATGGCACACATCTGCACACAGCATGATGTTCTCCTCATACTGCAGGATGGAACTGGTGAAGCCCAGCCACACCATCAGCCTGGCAAAAGAGAACACACCGAATCTTAGTGTGCTTTAGAGCATCTTTATTCTTACCCCTTATTCCTGCCCACTTTCACAGACACCAGAGAGCAGTGATGGCACAATGAAGCCATTAGCCATAAACAAGCTCTTGAAGGTTAACAGAATCAAAAGTATTTTACAGGTAAGGTCTTTAGTCAGGTAAGAAATCCATTTCATGCTGTTGAGTATCTCAGAGACGAAGTGTGTATTCAGGACACTTTTAGAAGAAAAGGAGCAGAAGTTTATCCAGCAGGACAGTGCCCAGTTCCTTCCCTCAGCCAGGCTGTACAGGTCAGATTAACAGCAGGCAGTGCACCCCAGGCACACGATGGCCCCAGCAAACTCAGGCCTACCACCTTGCACAGCAGGCCCAGGGCAGCCAGGGGCACCAGGCACCCTGCAGGGTCCTGCAGGAACAAGGACAGCCTGACAGCCAGCAGCCCTTCACCACACCCCTCTGAGAGCCAAGGCTTTCTGCCTAACCTGTGGTTAGGGATGCTGACTGGATCACTGGGGTTGTAATAATTACGTCCAATCTGCTGCAAATTCAGCATCTTCAAAAGCCTAAAAACAGAAAAATGGATGTTGTTAGCATTATTATTATCACCATCACATCATTCGTGGTCCAATCCCTATGCACAAACTCATTGTTCATCTGGCTATATAAAATACAAACTTCCCATTAAACTCAATTTATAAAGGTCATGGACACTAATTAACAATCATCAGGTGAGGAGTCCAACTCCACCCTTCACCAAGCAGCTGAAGGTAGCAGTCCAAAGAGGCTACGTCTCAGCTGAAGCACACAGGCCAGGAACCAAGCTTCAGAGGAAGGACTACAGTCACAAAGAAGGAAATGGCCACTCAATGTCCTGCTCTGCTATTTGCTTTAAGAGACAAACCCACACACACAGAGGAGTTGTAACTGCCTACAACAGCGTGAACTGCTTTCACACTGACAAGGCTCACAAATACACACAACTGCACATTACAGTATTGCCAGATGTGGTTGGCCCCACAGTAACAGCAGCCAGAAAGGCTTAAAAATTCACATTTGCAATACTTATTTGTTGTAGCCTATTCCCCAGAATGGAAAAAGTTACTTCAGATACTTTTAGAGTAACTTCTTATAAAAACATAACTTGTACAGCAAACCTTCTAAAAATGATGTTGTAAAACTGCAGGCAAGTAGGTGAAGTGGGTGGCAACTCATTAGTGAGCGTGACTGTTATCTTCACATCCTCCCCATTTCGAGTCCTACTGAACAGCTCAGTAACCTGAGAAGGCAAAATGAGGTTAACAGAACCGCAGCAAACATGGCTGTCTCTGCATTTTGCTCCAGTAATATCAAGCTCGACTTAGCCATTTTTATTCTAAGCAATAATTCAAGACTAACTGAAATGTGGATTCCATCTCCCATTAGGACTGTAAACCACAACCTGCAAGACTCTGCTCATCAGGGTGAAGACAACTCAGGGGTAGACTGGGACTAGCCCCAGAGCAGCTGAACTCGAGATGAAGGCAGGGACATCACTTATTTATTACTGTGACAGAAAAAAGACTCAGCTTGAGGAAATAAACTTAACATACTGCCAACTAATACATATTTAATTACTGATTCAGATACTGGGAAGCAAAAAGATGAAGATTAGCACACACAGTGAAAACTGCTTCCCTGCTCCCTTTTCCAAACTCAGCTTCACCCCAGACTCCTCTGGCCCCTCAGTGAACAGCACTGGTTACTCCCAGTCCCTGCAGTGAAGCAAGGAGTGGCACAAGACACAGAGGGCAGGGATTACCACCAATAGAGAGGTGTTTTCCCCCTTTCCCTCTTTGTGCTCCTTTCTTTTCAGATTTTTCTTTGCTCTGCAATTTTCCCCTGCTTTTTAAATACACAGGAGTGCCAACAACTTTGCTATGGGCTCGGCTTTAGCCTGTGATGGGTACATTCTGGACCCAAGCTGGCTGGCAATAAATGTGTGCAACATGGGCTCCTTCCTACAGCAGCACCCTGACTCCTCCAGCTACCAAAACCCTGCCACATACACCCAACTCACCCACCCTTTCAATTATGTGGGGCATTAAAATACAGAAGGTATGAAAAGATGTAAGTACAAAGGAGAGCTACAGTCTGTACTATCACTCCTGTGCAGAGGATGGTTCCAGCCTGCAGGAATTAAGCATTAGAACCAGAAGTCTATTACCAAATTTCTCTGCACAAATTAGTTTATACTGATATATTCAATCCAACTAAACACTGCTTGTGGGACACCAATGCCGTAACTTCAGCTAGCTAGCAAGAAACAGGAATAAAATGCAAGTCATGATAAAAACTAAAGCGGCATTCTCGTGTCGCACCTTGTTCTCGAGTTTCTTTGGCAGGAACAGTATTGACCCATCGAAGGCGTGGGTCTTGCCAATGGTGTCCTCGTGCTGGAAGAGCAGAGCGGAGCGCAGGCGCCGCGCCTCCATCTCGGGGCTGTAGCCAACGTGGTACTGGTACAGAGCCCACTGCGGGCGCGACGTCAGCCGGAAGTGGTTGGTGGTCAGCTTGACCACTTTTCCTGAAAAGCCTGCAACAGCGAAGCAACCGTGCTACAGCTACAAACTGCTGCACTTCACAGCCATTCCAGAGCGCTGAGACACCTCTTTAGGCAGCCAAAGGCTAGACGTCAGTCTGTTCTAACCCCGCTCGCTGTTATCAGACACTCATCTGCCCTCTGGAGCTTTCTGTAGCAGCTTCAGCTGCCAGGACAACTCTCCATGTTCCTCTTCAGGTACCAGCAACAACTTCTTATCTTTTTCTAACATGCTCTAAAGATTTTTTTTACTTGGCTCTTTATTTCTGTTCTTGCTTTCCTCTAAATGAAATTATCTTTTATTTCAAATTGCTCATATGCCTGGAGTCTAATTTAAACATACCGGTTTTGGATTCTCGCACGTGCACCATGGCTTGCCGAGTGTTTACCCCAAGGTCATGGAAATCTCTGCGACGTCCACCCCTATCTCTTAAAGACAAATCCTGGAGTCCTGAGGAAACCTGTAACCCTATTGTTTACAATTCAAGAATCACAATCAAATAACTATACACTATCATATATTAACAAATAAAAATATGTAACTCAATTAAATCTTGAAAGGCATTAAGACAAATTTAAGAGTATGTTAAGTTTCAGCTTTTGCTATGAAGCAAACATCTTCCAAATCTTAGTAACAAATCTCATTTAACATAGAAAACAAGACAAATACGATCTAAAGGATGCCTTAATTGTACTCTCTTCAAAAGGTGCTCCTGTGGACGCTGGATTGCCCAGCCCTTCTGACCTGGCCGCCTCTCCTGCGGGGGGTTCTCGCAGCCGCGCGGGCGCCCGTGGCCCCCGGG
Organism: Chloebia gouldiae; assembly: GCA_003676055.1. Lineage (NCBI taxonomy): Eukaryota > Metazoa > Chordata > Aves > Passeriformes > Passeridae > Chloebia > Chloebia gouldiae. The sequence continues at coordinate 1,716,735 of QUSF01000066.1, read as the reverse complement.
CTCTTCTGCCGGTGCTGGAGGGACATGGAGCTGCTGGAGCTGCTGGAGCTGCTGCGGCTGCTGGGGCTGCTGCGGCTGCCGCCGGCCGCGCAGCGGGCCGGGCACGCCCTGCTGCACCTGCCACAGCTGAGAACAAACAGCCACTTCAGCAGAGCGCTCGCCAGGGAGAACAGCCACCCCCTCCAGCGCAGAGCTGCGCCCTTTAAACACGCCTCGTCCCACCCTGAGCAGCAGAGTTACTGTTCTACACCTCAAACCCCAAATAACTGGAGTGTGGGAATTTTTAAAGTTATTATTCATTTAACTAGTAGCTAATGCAAATCCCCTCTTTCCAATCGCTAACTAAAATTTATGGACTTCTCCTTTTCTACAGTCCCTCTGATACCTCAAGCAACTGACCAGCTATTCTATAAGAACATTTTTTGTAATTTTAGTGTCTAGTGAATAAGTAACACTAAAAACTCTCATGGCTGGAAGAACAGCAAACTTAAGCCACAAGAAATCCCACAATTCAGAGTTTCATGTTACTGGAAACTTAGTAAAATGTCCTTAATAAAACAGAGCTATATTAACTGTACACCCAGCGGAATATATGCATACTCACATAAAACATATCTGCCTGATATTAAAATAGGAAGTAGGTGAGGCATGAATCTCAGATCCTGGTTGCACTCATTAAGAAGAAAACCAACTTACAGGTGCATCTCCTACAGCAGGTGTCTGTCTGGGAGGTCTTCCTCTGGCTCTGGCTCGTCCAGTCATGTTCTAAAACAAGCAACCTACAGCATTAGTGTTCTATCTTCCCCTTCCCAGCCTTATCCCAATAAACACTACGAGCAGCACTGGAGCGTTTGCCCTGCTTTAATGCCAACTGGCTGAGCAGAACACAGCCACGCCTGCAGAGTTCTCTGCTCGGGACCTGCACAGCGACAGAGCCACGAGGGGAGCGTGGGCAAGGCCGTTCAGTGAGGTGTGCAGGGAGCGGCACAAAGCCGAAGCCCTCGGGTCAGTCAGAGCGGAGAGCCCGGCAGGCCCTGCGGCCCTAACCCAGGCCCTTGGGGCGGTGCTCTCAGGCTTCCCCGGCGGCGCGGCCCGGCTCGGCTCGGCTCGGCCCGGTGTGTTACCCTACACCCGGAGCAGGGCTCGCTGCTGCGGCCTGCTCACGGCCGCGCAGCCCTGCCCACCCCGCGCCGAGCACTGCGTGCGGCACGGTGCGCGCCTGGCCGCGGCCTGCTCTCCGCCGGCGCTGGGCCGCGCCCCGGGGACACCGCGGGCAGCAGCGCCCCGCGGCCCGCACGGCTCTGGCCCACCTCGGTTCGCTCCCCGCTGGCCCCGCTCGGCTCGCTCCCCGCTCGGTTCGCGCCCCGCTCGGTCCCCGGTGCCGCCGCCGCGCCCTCAGCGCAGCACGCGACAGCGGGCCGAGGCGGGAAGGCGCCCGCTGCGCCGATTGGCTGCCGAGCGCTGCCGGAGATTTCCGGAGAATGCCGAAGGGCGGAGCATGCCTACCCCGCCCGCTCGGCACCGCCTCCTGCGGCCGTGCCCGCCTCGGGCGGCGGGAGTGACCCGGGATAATGGGGGTGAACCGGGACAGCGGGGGTGAACCGGGATAACGGGGGTGAACCGGGGTAATGGGGGTGACCCGGGACAGCGGGGATAAACCGGGATAGCGGGGCTGTCCCGGGACGCTGTTCCGGGGCTGTCCCAGGGAGGAGCACGAGGAGAGCAGCGCCGCCGGGAGAGACCGTCCCTGTCCCGGTGTTGGGCAGGCACATTTCAGCTCAGATCTCTCCCGGTTTTTGGGAAGGCACATTTCAGCTCACATCTCCTGTCCCGGTGTTGGGCAGGCACATTTCAGCTCAGATCTCTCCCGGTTTTTGGGAAGGCACATTTCAGCTCACATCTCCTGTCCCGGTTGTTGGACAGGCACATTGCAGCTCAGATGTCTCCCGGTTTTTGGGCAGGCACATTTCAGCTCACCGGGAGGTGGAGCAGTCCAACCAGAAATAGAATTTGTTCTACCGGCGAAGGGCGGCACTGTCAGAGCCAGTTCAGACGCTCCAGCAGCTCCCGGTGACCTTCCTGCAGCCCTGAGTTTCTTTCCGTGGACAGTGTATTTAATAAATTAATACATTTTGGGAAATGTAAAATCAATCAGATACAGTACATGGAAACATGTTGATGCATTTAAAGTATTTTAAAGTGCTTCCAATTAATGCACATAACACACTTGTGTTTAATGCTCTCTATCTCACAGCAATAAAATAAATATCAGTCCTTAGAAACTTTGGCTTTTTAATTGACTAATCAAACTACCATGGAACAATGAAGCACAACCCTGACGATAAGATCTATTAAAACACATTTTTGCTTTGACTTTATTAAATGATAAACAAAATGTCCTTATTAAAACAGCGGTCTGAAGTGGGAATTAACTCCCCAGCAAGCTTTTCCATGAAAAGCAGGATGTGTAGATGGCACCAGGGCTCACATGCACCATTTCTGTTGGCAGGTGTGCCTTTGCTCAAAGGTTAAATGGCTGTGATGTGTTTGGAGACACTGACTTCAAGTCATGAGAGAGAAATTCCCTAATAAATATTCACCCTTGTCAAAGACCACTCTGGCCTTGTGAGGTCATTTACAATTTTTGAGGTATCTGCAGTGAACAAGGTTCCTTTTCCTTGTTCTCTGCTATTCCAGGCAGAAGTGGGTGACACTGTTGATGTTAATACTTAAATAATAGGAATATCTCTTTTTGTTTCATTTATATTGTCAGTCTGTCCTCAAAGCCAGTTTTCTTGTACTTACTATGTCAGCACAGCAACCCACTCGGGAAGCCAGATTCTCTTTCAGAAGTTAAAAAGCAGAGTTTTCAATCTCTGTGTGTGGATGGTGCTGCTTAAAGACAGCTGAAGTACTTTTAGCATGTGATTTGCATTATTCACATACAAATCTGGAAAAATATTTAACAAACTCAATGCATACACTTAGATGTGGCATGTTCACAGTGCTTTTAAGAGCAGTGATTACTCCTTGCTGTGGGCTCTTCACCCACACTGGCAACTTTTACTGTCTGCAGCCTGCAGAACTCTCCAGTAGGTCAGAGGTTTAAAGCTGCAGAAACACAATATGCAGATTTTTTTTGGCTCAGCAGTATTTTCAGATAAACAGAATATAAAGATGTTGTCAAAGTCATTTGCGTTATGTAAATCATGAGAAAGCAGAATGTGTGTGTTGGAAAGAGTTATGTTTGTTTATCCATTTAAAATATCTGCCTGCTTAATGGTTTTCTTAATGCCAAATTCCTTACATTTCACTGCAGAACTTAATTACTTTCAGAAGGGAGTTGTTAAAGGTACTTAATCAGGCTACAGCAATTCCTTATTAAAGTGAAAATAAACATCAACAATAAGCACTCATTTTTATACGTGGGCTGTCAGACAGTTAATTAGTACTTAGTGAAAGACAGGTTCCAGTTTGGCTCACAGTCTTTCAGACCTGCTTTTTTAAACAATTCAATCTGGTTAAAACTGGCTGTGCAGGTGGCCTTAGAGGATGGTCACAGTCAGGGGGACTGTGGAAAAGGCAGCAGGCCCATCGTGTCTGTAGCCCAGGCTGGTGCACAGAAACACCAGGACAAACAAGGTTTGGAAGGTGGTAACTGTTGGCACTTCAATTTCGTGTTGCCAAAACCCCTCCCAACCTGGACTTCAACACGTCAGAGTATCACACAGGAATTTCTCTGCCCAGCTCTTTGGCGTGGACTCTGCTTTGATGTTTGCTGTACCCCTGATGCAATTGTTTTTGCCTTCTGTCTCCTGTTGCTACAATGAGCCATTTCCCATCCGTGTCATCTCCAAAGGGGAAAGGACCGCATGGAAACAGAACAAAGAGCACAGAACAAAAGAAAATCAGGGATTTTTCCAAAGGCCCATTTGAGGTACAAGTATAAACAGGAAAAAGATGCCTGAGGAGGTAGGAGGCAGGAACTGCACCAGCAGACAGCTGCGTGGTGAGCAGCACTTTGGGATCCTGAATGGCTAATAAATAAGAAACTCCAGTGCACACAGTGAGGAAAACACTCCACTGCCTTTAGTGCAATGTTTGAGTGTATTACAAATGCCTCACAGTGAAAGCTGAGCTCTTACCTTCGTGTGTCTTGCAGCACCATGAGCAGGTTCTCTCAGTTCTAACCCCAGAAAAGGCACTAGCTCAAGACAGGAGAGTAAAACCCTTTATTTGCTGTGCTGAAGCAAAAGGGAACAAGGAATCCTCCAGAACAGAACTCAGTAATTTGCATGCATGGCTAAGTTCTTAGAAGCCCAACATGGTGCACCTGAATCTCATTAAATATTTGTTAAGAAATTTTCAAATGGGAATTTCTCAAAAATAAGCATTGGAATTCACGTTCCTGTGGTAGGTATTAACTAGTTGTGAGTCTGGACCACAGTGTTTTTACACTCTTAATTAGTTTTTCCTGATGTGAGAGAGGCAAAGTTTCAAAGACCGTGTGGTATCTGAAATACTACCATGAGCTAACAGCCTTGCTTCTTCCCAGCTCAAGTTTTGAGTGCCACACTTCGTTTCCTGGAATGGGGCTTGGGATGGAGGAGCCAATGTGCCTGCCCTGGCTGGAGGGTGGGGACAGGCAGCACTTACATCCCAAAGCAGAAAGCAAGAGGCAGGTGACAGAAAAGAGAAAAAATTGCCACTAAGGGGATACTACACGGCTGCATAACAAGTGTCATGGAAGTACTTTCTCTCAAGAAGAGAGAAAATAAAAGTTTCAACTTTGTATTCCCCTGCTATGTTAAAAATTCAGATCAGGCCTAGCTGACATTTATTTTGTGTGCAAATCCTGCATGAAGTGAGGAAGAAGTGATTTGGAAAAAGTTCTCAATAACAGCTAACAGTATTAGATGGAGAGGTCACATTATACAGACAGGAACAAGGCCTCCAGAAGTTAATACTGTAATTAGATTTGTAAACCATATTCAATAAATAATATTAAATTCTGTAAGGTGTGTATTCTGTAAGATATCCTTTATTACCTATATTTTTAACTAGCAAGAAGAGATGGAGAGCTGGTGTATGAAGTATGTTAGAATAAAGAATTGTTTTGATTCAGATATTATACAGTAAAATGGGAGTGTTTCTGGGGAGAGTCTAACAGGAATTCTCAAGTGTAGATAGATTGATTTCAGCTCATTTAGAAACCCAGTTTGATTTAATTGTCTTTTTATTGCTGTGAACATTCCCAAATTATGCAGAGAATTTGGGTTATGTGATTTAGTGTTGGATTAAAAAATGTCACAGCTTAACTTTCTTTAAAATAATGTAGAACTTTGTTCACAGTCAACAAAGTTCATTATTTTTTTGTTCAAAGCCCAGCTGCAGGCCTGGAGCACTTCTCATAAATATCAGGAAGTACCCGAAGCCACAGTCAGGATTAAAGAGTTGATCTGAACCTTAGATCTCAGCTTTAAAGCTGTAATGTACAGTGAATTTGGTTTCACGGTAAAGGAAATGGTAATTGCTGAAGTATGTTTTCTTAAGTTGCAAAATCATTTTTGAAATGTTTTCATGGCAAGCTCTGTCAGCGCCGTGCGTGAGAAGGAGCGGCCTGGTGGCACTGAGGCCGTGGCACTGACAGGGCACAGCTCTGTGCTCGGACCCAGAGGGAGCCCGGGCAAGGGCACCCGCAGCCTCAGCACGCCCAGAACTTCTCCTGGGACACGGGCCAGCTTCTGCCAAGCGCACACCCATGACAACCAGGAGCACCAGTAATCCAGGAGTGACATCCTGACTTACAAAAGGCAGAGGGAATTCCTCAGGCCGGCAGTAGAGTGCTAGAAAAAGCGCTCTGCTGCTGGCTGCTGAGGCGCGGGGCTGGGCGGGTGGAAGGGCTCAGCTCAGCCAGGCACGTTTCTGCACGCTCTGTGCACCTGGCTACCTGCACGGGCCAAACCACACTCCCTCTGCCCGGCTTCCATGGCAGCTGATTTCATCTGAGCATTTCACTGCACCGAGGCAACCGCTCTTGTGCTCGGGAGGAAAATAAAATCCCAGCACTTGGTGCTCCCCGACCTTTTCCAGAGGAATTTCCATTGGAACCTGTCCTTCTCCCACCGTGGCCGCATTGACTCCCGTCCTTCTGCTCCGCTCACAAGGGGTGCAGAGACGATGCCATTCCTAAGACAGTCTGGCACTCCTGCCAGCCTGGCACTGGGGTACAGGCAGCAGGCACAGGGTGACCCCTCACAGAGCAGCTGTGGGAGCAGGCAGAGCTGCTGCCTGCAGCCTGCTCAGCAGGGACACTGCTGTCGCTGATGTACAAGGAGAAACAGGCTGCTCCCTGTGAAGGCAGCGGGCTTTAGTGCAGCTACCTGGGAATTCCCTGCTCCAGTGATACCACAACAGGGGTGGGCATTCCATTCCCTACCGAGCCCCCTCACTTCTGGGGGATTCCGGGCTGATGGATGCTCTGAGATCCTGGCCAGCAGCTGTTGACTTTCTCTGAGGGTTAGGTGCTTTCAGAGACTTCACTGCAGTGTGTCAAAGGCATTTAAATGTTCCTGATTTCTCCCTCCTAATTCCAAATGTGAGGTCACATTTGTCATCTGAACTGAGTACCAAGCTGGAACCTCCTGCTCAGGGGCTCTCTGTTCTGGAAGGTGCCTCATTTCAAATGCACTGAACTTTTTGATTATAGATTTCCTCAGGCACTCCAAGTTACTCTTCTGTACGTTTCCAGCACAAAAACTGTCTTGACAAAACTGCTCAGGTTCTTTGCACCAGAGGCTGCTCAGGAGTCAGTCAGTGTCTCCAAGCTGGATGGATGTGGTCTGTGGGTATATCCAGGACAATGAGTGCAGCCAGAATAAGCCGTGGCCACAGTTAAAATATGTGCCTACTGACAAGCAAGTTTTTGTATGCTCTCAAATTCAGCCTAAGCAAGAGATGTGGGCTACATGAATTATTGCAATAGGGGCAGTCTGAGCTCAGCTTTGCTCATCTTGGACATCTTTCGAGTTTGCAGTGCCTTATTTGCATGAATGGCTTGTGAACTGAATGCACAGCAAGTCCAGCCAAGAAATCAGCAAGCAGGAGAGGAGAGGGGCCCTGAGCATCAGCTCTGCCTTTGAAAAATCTGCATGCCTTGGATGATCAAAAAGGATGGACACCACTGTTTGAAGACAAGAGCTGCAGGGCATTCACTTGAGAGAGGGTTCAAGTGGAGTCCAAGTGGATGACAGTCAGCTCTTGAAGCCCTGGAGAAGGGCAGGAAATCATTTCTGAGAGCATGGCAGCAGCACCGGAGCCCCGTGCAGCCCCTGCCTGAGCCGGCGCTGCTCTGCAGAGCCTCCCTGGCAGTGCCAGCCTGGTCCAGGCAGCAGTGGGATGGGGACACAGGTCCCAGCCTGCCAGGTGTGAGGCTGGCCAGCCTGGGGCTCCTCCGGAGTCTCCCTGGCTGTGCAGGGGAGCTCACAGCACCCAGGCAGCCTCACTGCACCCACACCCTGAACTGCAAAGTTTGTGACTCCTGGTTAGCCTCTGCTGCAGCTCCGGACTGCCACAACTGGGTCTTTGTGTGGCAGGAGTTGTGCAGCAGCCAGAGCTGCAGGACCACCTCTGGGGTCCTCTGGAAGCTGTGCAGCCAGCTCTGCAGGGTGCTGGGAATGCACCGGTCCGTCCCCCAGCAGGGAGAGCACAGTTCTGGCAGGAGCTGTGTTCGGGCAGTGCCCAGCTCCCCAGTGTGGTCAGAAATGCCCGCTGCATTCAGACTCCCGAGCTGCAGACCAGATGGGTGATGCTAAACTCTGCTCTCTGGGGCCCATGAACAAAATTGCACTGGTGACAGATGAAATTCCGTTTTTCCTTTCTCCTGCATCCCGTGAGGGGACTGGCTGGGCCGTTGCTTTTGGAGCAGAGGTCACCTGGATGCTCCCTGGGCAATCCAATCTGTCCTTGTTTTTCCCAGAGCTGTTTTTGCAGTTCCATTTCGATGGCTGTACTGCTGGTGCCTGGTTGATTCTAGCCTGAACAAATGCTAATGCTCTCTCTGACTGAGGAGATGTGTAGATGAAGGCAGCAATGTCTTTCTGTAACAAAGGGCCTGCCCAGTGTTTTTGGACGCAGACAAGAAATAAGACATGTCACATTTCAGCCAAATAAAAAAATGCAAGTAGGGCATTAGGCCAACACTTTTGGACTGTGCATTTCAAAGTTGCACCCAGTGGGTGGGGCAAAATAAATCAGGGCCTCCTACAGTGAAAATGCATTTGGGATTCAAGCATCTGAAATGTGACCCTATCTCCTGCTCCCGGGATTGTCAGCTGCCTCAGGGGTCATCTGATATACACCTCCTTTTCTCACTTCTGAGAATTTTTAGCTTGGAGTGTGTTTGAAAACACTTCAGAAAAAGGGTGGAAAACACAGAGTGCCTGCTTTGAAATACACTCCTTTGTTAAATTCCTTTCCCAAGGGTAAAGAGACTCTCAAACACCTGAGGGCAACAAATGACTCTATTCAGACCTCTCACAAATGACCTAATAAACTCCCAGAGGGTTACAATAGCTGATTTGTCACCATTTCTTGTCAGCCATTTATAGCATCAATGAAAATTGAAGCAAAACAATAAATACCTGAGTTATTTTCCTTATTTTCAAGATTCTTTAAAGCCCAAATGGTGTTTAACAATTTTAAACCTCCAATAATTAATTTTGCAATTGTGTTTAAATCATTCTCACACATTTTACATTGTGTTCAAGTTTGTGTTTGCTGACATGCAGAACATCTGTCACCTTTTCACTTGCTTACTTTGGAATATTTGTCAGTGGATACTGACTTAAAAAATTCAGGCAGACACAGACAGGCAGGCAGGCAGACAGACAGACAGGCAGACAGACAGGCAGACAGACACACAGACACACAGACAGGAAGACAGGCAGACACACAGGCAGGCAGACACACAGGCAGAGAGACAGGCAGACACACAGACACACAGACAGACACACAGACAGACACACAGGCAGGCAGACACACAGACACACAGACAGGCAGACACACACAGGCGGACACACAGGCAGACAGACAGGTGGACACACAGACACACAGACAGACAGGAAGACAGATACACAGACAGGCGGACACACAGGCAGACAGACACACAGACACACAGACACATACACAGACACACAGACAGGCAGACAGA
>QUSF01000066.1:1664998-1682428 GCA_003676055.1 Chloebia gouldiae | reverse complement strand
AACACCACAATAAGAATGCTGGCCCTGTTCTGGTGTATAATTAAAGCCTGGTCATCCAGGGAAACTTGAGTTCCCTTTTGCAGGGAAGGCTTTTGTAATTCAGAGTAGTGAAACCCGGTAGTTATTCAGGCAGGGCAATTCTCTCTCCTGTCTTCTCTTAGATAGGTATCTTGGGAAGGATCTCTGATGTGGGCACACAGGATGATCCCATCTATTCCACCTCAGGCTCTGATTTCACAAGCTCAACAAAACTGGATTGACTCCACAGTGGATTAACAGACTTTAGCAAAACCAGCCTGTGCTACAGGAAATGTGGGGCCACAACAGGTTCAGCTGGGTCCTGCTCCCATACACTCATCAGAGGAGCCACTGGTGCTTCCAGCAGGAGCACAGAGCTGCACCCTCTTCTGAGTGGAGCTCTTTGGGCTCTCCCCACCCAAAAGGGTGAATTTTCACCGTGCCTGCTTTGAGCTCACTTTGGCTGCCCTCAGGTGAACTGTTCTTTCTCATTGCCTCCCCTGGCTGCGGTGGCTGCTGAATTTAAGCAGCCAGTGTGCCTCATCTGAAGCATAGAATAGGAAGTATATGAAATGGTATGGAAAAGACAAAGAGAAGTTTAAGAACAAATTGAAATTTGTCTCCTTTCCTGTTTCTAAAACAAATCTCATCATTCACAACAACAACAACAGAGAGAGTAGGATAGGGCCCTTGTTTCAGAATGACAGTGTGAGCTGGGGGTAAAGTGTTTGCAGCCAGCTCAGCTGCTAGCAAGGGTCTGTGCTTGTTTATGAAATTCACTTCATGTGCACATGAGGCACAAAGGATGGATACTGCTGAAATTCCAGCATCCACGGGGTACATTAGGGGCTTGTCTCAGCATGCTGCCAGAGAGTAAAAGTGTGCAGGAGTTCTGTGCTGACAAGGGTTAGGAACTGAGTGACTGATTAGAAATTACTACTATTTTATTCGTTCTTTTCAGTAACAAAAGCTCAGTTTTGACCTGATGGCAACAGAATCCCTTTGTATAAGGACTCTGCTGCTCCCAGCCTCTGCCACCACCATTCTGGCCCTATTCTTGCAGGCTGTGTTTGCTGACCACACTTGCTGCTCTGCACAAGCCCACACAGAGCTGTGGAGGCAAACACAAGTGGCTGCATGAAGAATAGGTGCAATGCCACAAATCCTCCTTTGTGATGTGCCTGGAGACTGGGAAACAAACCTTACAAGGGCAAAATAGTCCTGTTCCATTTTTCTTTTTCCTATCTCTGTGTTGTCTTTAATTGCACAGTCATCTGGCTGAAGTGTTTACCTGGTAGGAATGCAGTGACTTGAATTCACACTGCTGGAGCACCAGCTTGTAACAGTGAGGTTTCAAGGAGTAAAGAAAGAGGGGGAAATAGTTCATGGTGTATCATATATTTTAGAAAAACAGGAACTTCCAAGATGTCAGAACTGTTCCCCTTTCATTGCTCTGACTCTTCCAATTTTTCCTCTTGCACCAAAATAGACTATTTGTTTATTACAGCAGGAACTAATATTTTCCCTGTAGCCAGTTAAAAGAAATACATCCTCTTTGTGGCTTTGAAAATCCCTACAGGATTATGAATGAATACTTCAAGAGTGTATTATAAATTCAGACATGTCTATTGGGCTTTCAAGTATCACAGCGGGAGCTTCTTACTGAGGCAACCTGAGGGTAAAGGCTTTCCCACCTTTCCAAAGTGACTCCTCCCACAAAATTTTCTTGGGCTGAAGTTAAAAAAAAAACCACCACCCTACCTAGTTCAGCTTCTTAGAGCTACTTCATTCTAAGCAGAAGTGAATGTAGATATAATTTAGCACAACCACATCCCCGACGTGGCTCTGGAGCCTGCTCGCTTTCCCTGCTGCTTGCAGTACTGTGCCCACTAAATACAGCTTGTTGCTTGAAACCAATGCAGTTTTCATGTCCAAGTCTAAGCAGGCTGGCTGAGGAGCTTGTTTTGCACGCCTGCTGTCCTGGATGTGCTCTGAGCACCTGTCATCGTCTCTCCCAAATTCCGCTGCAGCTCCTTTGCCAACTGGCAGCTCTCGGGCTGTGGCAGCAGCACAAAGTGGGATTAGACACAGCCCATTTCTGCATCCCCTGCTGCGAGTGCTGAACCAGCAACTTTGCCATGTTTTGATCAGATGCACTCGGCACTGACACATAAATCAGGGACAGTGCTAAAGGGAGCGGGGAGGAATCAGCAACAAAGAGGCAAAATCAAGGGCAACTTGGAAGGGAAGAATGGGACTAAAGAGAGTTTTAAAAGCACATGGCTTTGAATCTATATGTACTTACTTCTAAGGGAGATGAGGGGTGTTGCTGCTTTCAAAAGAATTCACTTTTTTTTCAGGCTTTTGAATGCACATCGCCCCCAGAAAAAACCTCCAGTGGGCTGAGCCTCCGAAAGAACGACGAGATGAAAATGAGTTTTAGCTGGAAACTGAAGGGCAGTTGTTAAGCAGCCCTGTCAGGCTGTCTTTGAAATTTAAGAACCACCTGCAGCAACTGGTGTAGGTGGTACTTGTAAGGCTGTGCATGATGCTGACTTAATGGCTCAGCAGATGTGCATGGGTGTAGCTCCTTCAGACAGAGCCAGAAAGGCTCAGAGACATAAAAACACCGTCCTTAGGGATGTCAGCTCAAAGGACAGGACAAAATCAAGGAAAGGTCACAGAGGATGGTGATCTTCCCAGGGTTTTGCCTGATCTGTGAAATATCACAGGAGAGCGGGTGTCAAGGTGCATTGTAGCAATGGGGAAAGATCTGGGATTGGCAGCTGTTCCAGAACAGGCAGGAGCAGAGCGAGGAGATCTGATCCTGTGTCTGATCCTGCCTGGTGCCCAGGCGTGTGCTCCCCAGGCTTCACCAGCACCTTGGTGGAAGTGGCAGCCAGAAAGGAAATCACCTTTCACAGAAAGCTTTGGAGTATGAGGAATGAAGAAAACTTCCAGAGCAAGACATACTTGTTCCTGCACTATGCTGCCATTGGCCATGCTGCAATTCCAGCTAAATCTGAGGAGCTGGAGAAATCTGCAGATGGTCTAGACTCTCACTTTAAAATATAAAAACCCTGGGGTGCAGAAATAAAACATGCATATGACAATAAACACACACACACACACTTCCAATTCTTGCACATGTACTCAATTTTAAATATGTACAGAATTCTCTCAAGTCTCTCGAGGTACTATTTAAATATTACATACATAATGTACACAGGCACTTTTGCAGGACAGTGGTCTGAGACACAGCCACTCCTCAGGCACTTCAGAGTACAATCAAGCACTTCTCAGTACAATCTGGGGCTGAACTTTGGGAAGGTGTAAGACGGGAACCTGCAAATCAATGATATGAGTCTGTGTGATTTAAAATCAGCACAACAAATGACCAGAAAACCCTACAATTTCATCACAGCCTGACTAGAAGGTGAAAGCCTACTCTTATTCCATTTTACAGTGAATTTCTTGGTCTGAGTCCAAGATTTCTTCCTTCCCATTGATAAAACTGAAGACCAGCTCTGTCTGATGCTCTCTGTCTGGCTTATTAAACCCGCTAATTTGTATTTATAACTATAAATATAGAGATCATAACCCAGGTCGAGCACTTTCTAAAATTCCCTGGTGTAGACTCACACAGTACAATATAACCCCTAGTTTTAGTTGGCAGAAACAAGGATGGAAGCAATAAGATCTTAAGCACTTGAAAAAACAAGATTGTTATCTCGGTTTTTCAATGCTATTAGGGGAAAAGTAGCCAGCAATATGTAGGTCATCGACAGTAGCTGCTTTGGGAGTCTGTGAACAATTTAAAGGAAGGAAGAGGTTTCCCTTTGTGGCTGAATAAGTTACTCTATATCCATGAAGGAGCTGTGTCTCACCCCAGAGGGAGCAGCATTATCAGCAAATGAATGAACGGGGCATTCTGTGTTATGCCAGCAGCACTGTCTTTGAAAACAAGGGAGACAAGGAAAGAGGATTCAGCGTGGCTTTTATTTTCCTGTCTGCCATTGTAACGGGGCTCCTCCATTAACTCATTCTTGTCAGGCTGAATTGGAAGTGACACTTAATAACTTACCCGGCATCTGCTCCCACTCCTGCGGCAGCCACGGGGCTCCGCAGCGCCGGTGGGCAGAGCTGCTGGGTGGGAGAGGGGGCAATGCCCTGCTGAGACACCCAGCACGGCTGCAGGCAGCGAGGGGAGCTGGGGCCAGCCCGCTCCTCTTCAGCTCACCCGAGTCTCCAGTCCCACCTGGAAAGGTCCTGGTGACCAATCTGCTCAATAGAAACACTCTGCTTCAGCTGAGTTAGAGCTGTGCTGCACCATGCACCGTGAGTGATGCAGCTGTGCAGCGGACACTGCCAGGCACCGTGACTGGTCCAGCTGTGCTGCACCATGCACCGTGAGTGATGCAGCTGTGCTGCAGCCATGCACCGTGAGTGATGCAGCTGTGCTGCAGCCTTGCACCGTGAGTGATCCAGCTGTGCTGCAGCCATGCACCGTGACTGGTCCAGCTGTGCTGCAGCCATGCACCGTGAGTGATGCAGCTGTGCAGCGGCTGCAGCCATGCACTGTGACTGATGCAGCTGTGCTGCAGCCATGCACCGTGACTGATCCAGCTGTGCAGTGGACACTGCCAGGCACCGTGACTGATCCAGCTGTGCAGCGGCTGCAGCTGTGCACTGTGACTGATCCAGCTCTGCAGCGGGCACTGCCAGGCACCGTGAGTGATGCAGCTGTGCTGCAGCCATGCACCGTGACTGGTCCAGCTGTGCTGCAGCCATGCACCGTGAGTGATGCAGCTGTGCAGCGGCTGCAGCCATGCACTGTGACTGATGCAGCTGTGCAGCGGGCACTGCCAGGCACCGTGAGTGATGCAGCTGTGCTGCAGCCATGCACCGTGACTGATCCAGCTGTGCTGCAGCCATGCACCGTGACTGATCCAGCTGTGCAGCGGCTGCGGCTGTGCACTGTGACTGATCCAGCTGTGCAGCGGGCACTGCCAGGCACCGTGAGTGATGCAGCTGTGCAGTGGGCACTGCCAGGCACCGTGAGTGATGCAGCTGTGCTGCAGCCATGCACCATGAGTGATGCAGCTGTGCTGCAGCCATGCACCGTGACTGGTCCAGCTGTGCTGCAGCCGTTCACCGTGACTGATCCAGCTGTGCTGCAGCCATGCACCGTGACTGATGCAGCTGTGCTGCAGCTGTGCACTGTGACTGATGCAGCTGTGCAGCGGGCACTGCCAGGCACCGTGACTGAACCAGCTGTGCTGCAGCCATGCACCGTGACTGTGCACCTCTGTAACACACACGGCAGAGGCTGCTGCTGCTGCCAGCTCCTGCTTTGTCCTGCCACCAGCGAGCAGGACAGCAGCTTTTGGTGCTCTCACTTCGTTCCCTCTGCCAGGCAGGACAAACTCTGCCTTTCATCACCCCTAACCTCAGAGAACGCTTCTGTCTGCAGCGCTGACGTGTCACAGCATTGCCACAGGATGCTCTCACAAACCTTTTGGCTGAGGTTGTTCATGCTGCCCTGGTGCCATTTTTTGTGCTGTGGTTCATCCTCACCTGTGCCCTTTTCTGAGTGGAGTACAAGGAAGAAAACCCTCAAAAGTGGGACATATTTTCCCAGTGATAATCCTGACTGTTTCACTTTCCTTCCTTTTCTATCCCTCCCCTTATTTCACTAGATTCTTTTGCAGTGGCCTAGATTTAACATCCTTTTACAGCTGATTCTTGTGGCTGCAAAGCCCTGCTAATATCACATTGTACTAGTCAGAAAAAATTATTTAGGGCAGGGAGAGTCTTTTTGGTCTGTGTTAGCACACAGATGTCTTGAGACAGAACTGAAACTCAGAGGTGCTGCTACAATGTGGATGGTAGCAGGAGATGAAACATATTTATATCCATATCCCTGTATAGAGAACAGGGAAGGTAAATGTATCTGGAATGTGAAGGGAAACTGTTTCTTTACTCTCTTTATTTCTGATCCATAATCACCCCACTCCCTTTTATTTTTTCAGACATCACCTATTCCTTTACCTTCCTTCTACAACCCCTTTCCTTAGCCTTTATATCCCCTGACATTCTTGCTGCTGTTATTGGTGTATTGTTCACAGCTACTCACCCTAGCAGCAGGTCCCAATGGTAATGATCCACTGAAACAATTCTTAAACTCATTACCCAAAAACCCTGGTGCTCCAAAGCAGCCCAAGGAGGACAATCCCCAAACGTGGCAGCACAAGGCCATGCATGCATCTGAATTTCTGTTTCACCAGCCACAAGTCCAGCAAAAGAGGTTCCTGTTTTCCCTTGCAGCAGCCACTAATTTCTGTGTGTTTGTCACGGATCACCATCCGTGCCCTTCTGCTGATTCAGTGTTTGCATGGCTGCGCTCTCTACCAGACCTTGCGGCAATTTTGAAAGCAAAACCAATGAAAAACAAACCTTGCTTCTACTTTTTTTTTTTTTTTTCCACAGTTGCTATTTTTAAACCAGAAAATGTCACAGTTCTGCTTTGGGACACAACCAAAATAAAGCAGTGATTCAGAGGAAAATAATAAAGGGGCCAAGAATAAGGGAATGAGAATTTTTGCAATGTGTTCTAACAGGACATGGAACCACAGGGTAACAGTGTGTGGAGGCAAAAAAAAAAAAAAAAAAAAAAAAAGAGCTTTGTTTGAAGAACTTGCAAGTGACTCAAGAGCTGCGGTTCCCTTCCCTCAGTGCAGGGACTGAATCATCAAAGGGCTGTTTGCATGCACAGCATTCAGCGACGAGCTCCAGAGTCCCAGGAATTTAGAAAGCATCCTCTTGTGGGCTCTGAATGGGCGTGCTGGGTGTGATACTGAGCTCTGCTCCCCATCCCTTTCTCTGTTAAAGCGCTGTGGCTGCGGCAGGATGGATGATCTCAGCTCCTTGAGAGGCTTCCACCGAACGGGCTCCTGAGCCCTGGCAGGCTGACCGCGTTTGTCCTGTCCCGGCACAGGGAGCCCTGCGCAGCACAAACAAACCCAGGCACAAACACTCATCTGTGGCTCCACAAAGGTGGGAGAAGTTCCCTGTGAATTGTCTTTTTGAATTGTTTTCTGCTCACAGTAAATCAGTGGCCCTCCCTTACCTCTGGAGCTCTGTATTCAAGGTGCTAATCCTGCCACCTTGAAGGCTGCATTGGCCACTGTCAAAAGTTTATGCCTTGATAAATAAAATGCACCTGACTATTAGTGCAGATCTAGGTAAGTAAACAAAATATCTTTCTTCTGCTAAAGAGGTTTGGCTGTGCAATCAAAAGTAATTCAGTACCTGTTTAGCCTCAGTGCTGGCTAACAAAAGGCAGATTCCACGCCCTCATGGAAGAAAGATCAAAGGCTTTTTTGCCATTAATGAATGTTAAGCAAAAACCCCAAATATTTAATCAAGAGGGAACAAAACCTTAAGACTCACACAGCTGTGAGCATTTTTAGAGGTTCTTGTAGGTCATATTTGAGTCATATCTAAGGGTTTGTTTCCATATAGTGAACAGGATTAAAGTCCCATGCAAAGGGTGGGATTTTCAAAGTGTTTTTAAAACTCACAGATTCAAATGGGACCCAGGCTGGGACAATAGGGGAAGAGCTATTAGAGGCTTTCACTTCTGAAAAAGCATTTAATGTGATGGAGTCTGGCTATGACTCAGAAACACAACGAATACTTTAGAGGGAGCCAAAAAGGAAAGGATGCACCTGACTGGTTTTGTAAGGTTGGGTACAAGTGATACAATCATTCTTTCACAACCAAAGGGCAGTCAGCTGATATCCTGAACCTGACGATTTGATTGCCCAGCTTAAAAAACACAATGCACTTGTCACACAGTCACCCCAAACAATTATAATGATGCATTATTTGCACTGCAGCTGTGCTCATGAGCCTCGGTGAGGGATCAGAACCCACCTAGCAGCGACCCAGCACATAAGGAACCCGGGGGTTCTCTCCCCAGGGCCTTTGTGGAAGATGATGAGCAGGAAAAGCACATGAAGCCTGGCCACTGACACGGGCCCTCACAACAAGAAGCAATCATATTCCCCCAGGAGTTTAACCAATGCTGGCTTTGCACAGACAGCAGGGCAGAGCAGAGGTTTGCAGAGAATGACAGGGATTAGAATGCAATTACTTAGGAGACGTCTCAGAGATGCTCCACCTGCCCACAGAGGTAATACAAACACAGCCAAAGGGGCTTAGCTGAGAAATAACAATTAAGTGATAAAGGTGCCATCCAAAGGAGCAGCTGTGGGTGTGACACCCAGCTGGTGCGTGAAGGGCGTTGGGAACAGAACCACAACGAGCCTGGGGCGTGTTGGAGGTGGGGGAGAGGAGGCACCTTGCAAAGGGAGGACACGAGCAGGGTGCCACAGCACAATCCAGGCCAGAAATGGGGAGCTGATCCCTGCAGGAACGGATGAGAAAACTCAGATAAGATGGCATTCGCTGGCTGGGCACAAAGAGATTCTACCTACCAAGACACAAGACAAGGAATCTGCATTTCCCCCATGACCCAGGGCAGAAAAGAAGGGTTGTAGCTGTGCTCTGTGAGCAGAAGGGGAAGCCACCACATGCAACTTGGATGTGATGGCCCAGGGAGGAAAAAAAGGCAGAAATAAAATTCAGGTTGTTCACCCAAAGGTTGGGAAGGATGAAAGAAAAAGAAAAAGCATCACAGTTTCTAGGCAATCAGAAACCAACGTGGAGATTTCAACTTTGATATGAGGGGACCTTCCTTTGTAAGAGCTAAAAAGAAAAAACAACTGAAGAATTAACATGGGAAAAAAAAATGGAAAACAAAACCAAGTGATGATTTGTGTTTCAGCCACCCAGCCTGAGCAAACCAGAGCTGCCATCTTCCTGTCCATCACAGGACAATTATTTATGCTTATGCAAAATGAGTAATTGCAAAAGAACCTTTCAGGTGCTGATGAGATCAAATAACACAGGCTATGACTGAAAGTACAGTCTTGCACCGAGGCTTTAATTACAGTGCTGATGCACAAAGTGGAGATAATCATCCTGCCCACCTCTCACAGCCCCAGCTGCATGGGGAGGACTGGCAGTTAGAAACCATTATTTATTTAACTGTGCAACTGGTGCACTTATTGTGGAAATCAGTGAGCCAGGGGAAAAAACCCAGAAGATTCTGTGCAATTTGTAAGTGTCTACTTTCAAAGTAAAGGGCATGAAAAATTCATTTAAATGTTTGGGAGTGAAATGTTCAGGTGATGAAAGTTGGGGAATCTCCTACAAAATCAATGAAGCTTTTCATCAGTTGAATATGCTTTAGTTACCTCTTTACCATTCTCTTTTTTTTTTTCTCAATATAGTTGAAACCCAGTATTATTTATGTGGACTGCATAATGCCCCATTAATTGAGAAATCACCTTGCAGATGAAATATTAATGTAGATAAAACCAATTACCTGCTAGAAAAATCTTGTTTAACAAATACTTGTGTGAAGTGCTCAGCTTCTTAGAACATAGATGATGTTGAGAATTTTTATTATTCATTATTAAGAATGATGAAAAGAAGAGATATTGCTCTCTTAATCCATCAAAGCCCAAAACGAATCTATGCTTTACAGAAAGGGAATAAAAAAACATAATTTATATTCCCTAGAATGAGGTCAATGTTCATTCTTGGAGGCCCAGAAAATGCACTTCGAAGCACATAGTTATGGGTGGGAAACGATCTATACAAGTGCAGAAGTCTCACGGAAGACAGGATGTGTGCCAAGGTGTCAGCAGTACCTCAGGTGGCTGTGGGAGTGCAGTGCTTTCAAGGAGAAGAGATACAAACATTCTCCCAGAAGCTCACATCTGAATTTGTAATTGCCCCAGCTGCCAACTAAATGACCTGCCTGCATATGTAATTAGGGAATCCTTGTATGTCTGTGGTGCTGAGAGCTTTCCTGGTGGTGCCCTGGCTTTCACTGCAGTCAGGGAGGAAAGCCAGCACCGAGAGCCTGGAGCTTTTCTGTTTTCTGTGCTGGCTGAGTCACCTCTGCTTCTGTGGTGTCACATAGGAGGGAAGGGAATTAGAGATTTCCATCTGGGAACTGCTCATGTGCAGGGATTGCCAAGTTCACGGATAACAGAGAGGAATCCTGAAGGTTTCTAGTGTAGCACCTCAGTGCTAACCCAGGTTCTCCACCCTGCCCTACAGCCAACAGATTACATCTGCAAAAAACTCCTTTTAATCCAAAGAGGAACAAATCAATGGTTTGGTTTCCTAGCAGTGAAATGATCAGTATTTGGTTGCAACAGTTGTCTCACAGGAGCTTTTCACTAGAAGAGTGTCAGAGTCACCAAAGCCACGAAGGGCCCAGAGAATTGCCACTCCCTACATTCCCAGACACTTCCCACTGCCACCCAGGGAAGCTTTGGCCTGAGGGACACGTCCCTGTTAGAGAGGGAACAGAAAAGATGAAGTCTGATTCGAGTCATTTGTGTTTCTCCCACTCACTGTGTTTCACATGGTTCCAACAAGAGTGTGTTGAACACACAGGAGGGGAAAAAAAAATCTATAAACTGCCGGTTTAACCAGAGAAAATTCCTGCTTTCCTGACCCCAAATCAGGCAATCAGCCTAACTCTGGGTGTGGGAGCAAGACTCATCAGCCAGGCATGTGCATGACTTTCATGCCCCTTGCCAAATCCACCCTGAGCTGTGGCCAACCTCCAGGAGATAGAAAAGGGGCTTTAGAATGATACAAGAAGAAATTCTGGGCTTTCCACAGGACGTAGTTGGGATGAACTAGAGACCAAAAGAAAGGTAAAAACAGAGTTCACTTTGTACACCCTGAAGATGACAACATTTGCACTCCACTCTACCTTCAGAAAAAGGAAGGACCCGAGGTTCTAGGCAAAGCGCTGTCAGAGAGATGTGTTGAGATTTTAGTTTTGATAGGAGGGGAATTTCTTTTGTAAGAGTTAAAAATCCCACCCAAAACAGAAAAACAACAACAAAAAATAATACTCATGGGTTTAAAATAGTCAGTCCAAATGAAAAAGCAATAATAACCAAACAATGTGTTTTTTAGTGAGTTTTGATTGCCCCCCGAGGCAAAAAAAAGTAGTCAAATTGTACATCAAAATGGAAACTTTCTGTCTCTTACAGTTAGTGAGAATCCGTAGAGCACGATGTTTGTAAAAAATAAACATGGAATGAAGAAGAGTTCGAACAGCTTTTCAGGCCCACTGGGGAGAGCTGTAAATCCTAAATCACAGGTGAAAGGCCCACCTGACGGTCCCGTCCTGCGCCATGGTCTCCACACACTGCCTGATGTTGTTTCATTTCACCTCTTCCCTAGCTTCAGGAGGGAAAACGCCCCTCTAAGTGCCTCTAACAGCCCCCCTCAGCACAGCAGCCCGGGCAGCTGGCCCAGCTTCCTCGCTGCCAGCATGCCCAGCGCTTTTGGGGCTGCTCACCCCGTGTGAGGCACCTGGGGCTGCCCTCCACCCTCCCGGCAGGTCAGAACGCTGATTATGGCTGCAGCTGATTAATTCTGACTGCGAGGACAGCAGCACGAGGTGGGAGGCTCTTGGAGCCACCATGGGAGCAGCACAGAAGCCACGAGGGGGTGAGGGAACCAAAGCCTGGGTGGGGCAGCGAGCGAGGGGAAGGGTGTGAGCTGGGATGATGGAGGAGCTGCAGGCAAGGGTGACACATCCTGTACAGTCCCCACGGTGCTTTAATTACCCCTCACGCTGCCATGGGCGGGGGTGATGCTGGCAAGGGGCGTCGTCCCCTCCTGCCCTTGTGCAATTCCATCTCAGCAACAGCTGGGAAAGCTGGAGGTAAGTACTGCCCATCCTGGGCTGAGCTTTCTCTGGGTGTTCTGAGCCCATGAACGTCCCCCTGCGGGAGCCAAAGCAGGACAGACACTGCTCCTTGCACTCACAGCACTGAGCCCAGCCTTGTCCATTCTGTGCTCACCAAGGCTGTGTGGCCTAATTCATAGGTGGAGCAGTTTAAAGGAAAAATAGAAACATGGGCCATTTTTTCCTTTTTCTCACTGACAAAATTCCAAACTGACAGGAAAAGATGCTTTTCCAGTAGTTGCATCAGCCCCATTTCTGGCTGGCACAGGCACTCTCAAAACACGGTGACCAATCACAGACTGTGCCAGCATCACACACAAAAAGAACTTAGTTTTTTAAAATAACCTCAAATAACCCACAGCATTCCAATAAAATAAACTGCACTTACCTCATTTCCAACATGTTTTAAAGATTCCTACTTGGGGAGCAAGAGATAGAATAGAATTTGCAATGTTGTCTTATAGTTAATTATTTACTTTACGAGAATGATTTACTGTGCTGATGGTATCCGCTGCCCCAAATCTCTTTTGTAGTTGTCTCATTTTTAGGAGCTGGGCAGAGCATAGACTTAAATCCCTGAGGGAGATTTCTTAGATAATCTATGGAAAATGCTAGATTTTGGCAGATGAATCAAACTCCTCCAGCAAAAAGGTGTGACTGTAATGCAGAATCTCTGGACTATAGAGTAACTATACATTAGCAGAAGAATGATCAACAAAGAAAACTCCTCCTGTAACATCTAAAGCTGAGGTGCAATTATTGTTCCATGAAATGCTGAAGTGGGGATGTATGTTGCAATCCTACTGTCACAGGCAATATCTGTAATTTTTATTGCCCATGATACTGAGTTTTGATTGCTCCCAAACCTCATCAGAGACCCTGTTTTATGAATGATTGCAAAATAAGAAAATAAAATTCTGATCGCCCACTGACATGCTGTATTTTGTAAAATAGGAGAATTCCAGAAGTCACCAGGCATTCCCATATGTTAGATATGCCAATCTCCAGTGTCTTTCAAGCACCTTCCATTCAGCCTCCCCTCCAAAAGTCCCATCCCTCTGTGGCTCAGATTTCCCCACCCCAGTGCCTTTCAGGACACCAGCTGTGTCAGGCTGATACAGCTCTGGTGCCAATATTTGGGCAAGCAAAGCCCGTGGTTTCAGGGGATCAGATATTACCCCAACAGGAGCCATGTCAAAGTCTAGGACATGAAATTGTGAGCATTTATTTCAGTTACTGATCCGTGGATCTGCTCTGTTCTGCACTGGAGTGCCACAATATATTTTAAGGGATTACTGTACTGTCACTTTCCCTGTACTCAATTTATTTTCCATCAGAGGTCTGGGATACACCAATAACACATTAATCATGTGTCACTCATCCCACAGGAACACAAAAATCAAATAGAAATCAGCCATTCCTTTCCTGACACAAACAGCTCTAATTAATATGGGAATTTGTTTTGCTGGCTGGTTTTGTTGTCTTCAGACATTACTTCTGTAAATAATCAAAATGAAAAGGAGAGATCTTCACTGTAAAAAAAACCAAAAAACAAAAAACCACTTGACTACACAGGTTCTTGAAGTGCTGCTTGTACATTTAAAGGACAAATCCAAAAGATTAAGCCTGTCTTGAAATATGATTTACTGGCTTGAAATATCAACGTGCTCAATATTCACATGGTGAGAGTTTTATGTATTGCCAGGTGGTGATTATAGAAAAGGATACTTCATCATTTACATTTACGACACTACTCACAGCCTACAACTCTGCGAGTCCTGAGTGGTTCTGAATAGATAAAATGAGCAAACAAGCCATGAAGGACTGCAGTTCCCCAGGGTTACTGTGCAGCTGTGGTGTGAATTGTACACTTCTCCATCAGTCACAAGCAGATTCGGCACTCGTTAAAATCAGCGGCAAAGCTGGCACTAGTGCTTCGAAAAGACTGCTTTAGGGAAGAGTAGAGAACAGTGGAGCCCCTGCAGCTTCGGGTTCGGTTTGGGTCTGGTTTTTTAAACGTGTGGAAGGAAGGGATCGCATTTGCTGAAAGCTGCCGTTTTGGTGTGTGCATGGAACAAGAGGCTGAGCTCCAGAGCAGGCAGGTCCTCTCCCGTCAGTGCCAGAAACAATCGTACATTTCAAAGGAACCTCCCGCAAGGCCAAGGAGCTTTTTGTTATGTAAACGAGCCCAGCTTGTTTGTTTTTGTTGCTGTGTTTAAATGCCAGGTTGTAGATATGTCTGTTGTGCTAAACACATCAAACAGGGAAGCAGAACGTCAGTGTCCTGCCTGCCGATGGTGCTGGAGACAGCGGAGTTTGCTCAGGGCTGCATTTCAAACAGGAGCTCCTCTGAGTCCCAGCAGCGCTCCGAGGTGGGGGCAGCACCTGGCAGGACAGGGACAGGGATGGGGACAGGGACAGGGACAGGGACAGGGATGGGGACAGGGATGGGGACATGGACAGGGACAGGGACAGGGACAGGGACAGGGACAGAGTGACAGGGACAGGGACAGGGACAGGGACAGGGACAGGGACAGAGACAGGGATGGGGACAGGGGACAGGGACAGGGACAGCGACAGGGACAGGGACAGGGACAGGGACAGGGACATGGACAGGGACAGGGACGGGGACAGGGACAGAGACAGCGACAGGGACAGGGATGGGGACAGGGACAGGGACAGGGACAGGGACAGGGACAGGGACAGGGACAGCGACAGCGACAGGGGACAGGGACAGGGACAGGGGACAGGGACAGGGACAGGGACAGGGACAGCGACAGGGACAGGGACAGGGACAGGGACACAGGGACAGGGACAGAGACAGGGACAGGGACAGGGACAGGGACAGGGACAGGGACAGAGACAGGGACGGGCAGGGACAGGGACAGGGACAGGGACGGGGACAGGGACAGGGACAGCGACAGGGACAGGGACAGGGACAGGGACAGCGACAGGGACAGGGATGGGGACAGGGACAGGGACAGGGGACAGGGACAGGGATGGGGACAGGGACAGGGACAGGGACAGGGGACAGCGACAGAGACAGGGACATTGGCTGCCCAACCCAGACAGCTTCTGCCTCAAGGATCGCCTCCAGCTGCTCCCAAAACACAGACAAACCCCAAACCTGACACTGCCACCACGGGTATTCAAAGCCTCCACTGCTTGTGGGACCCATTCCGTGTGAAACCAAATTTGGAAATTAAAAAAAAAGGAGTAAAGGACATGGTTTCTTCTGCCTTAAATTTGGTTTTATCATATCCTGCAAATGAAGGGCTTTGAGGAGTTTTCAAAACTGATCAAAGAGCTGTGCAATACAGCCCTTCACAGTCCAGACTCTGTGGGCTCCAAGGGTGGAATTTGCAAAGAAATATGCAGAAGAACCTGTTGGCCCAGATAAGTTAATTAACAAAACCTGTAATGGCTGGAATTTTGAATTTGATTGTTCTTCAAACCTTCTCTTGCCACTGCATTGTGATTTGTTTCAAAAACCATACATTGGCAATTTCAGTTTATCAAAAGTTGTCGCGCTGGAATACTCTTCTAATTGCGTGAGATACTGCAAGATTGTGTAAGATAAATAGATAATCAGATTCCACTGCAAATATTGATAGAATATTCCAGAATAACCAGGGAAGCACGGAATCAAAACCCTGAATGCCTTTCTGTATCTGTGAAGAGAGCAAGGGCTCAGAGCAATGCAATGGAAACCAAACACCTGGGCACCAGATTAGATTAATGTGCAAAAATAAGCAGTTGAGTTTGTGTATCTCTAGCCTTAGGACTTAAACAATGCCAACTCTTTGAGGCATTTTCTCCTTCCTCCTCTCCCCTGGCTCTGTTCTCAGAATCTTCAGCCCATTTACTACCTGTGCTCAATTTTCCTTCTGTCTTTTCTGGAGGAGCTCACGGATTGCAAAGTTTCGCCTCACTCCATGTAGACACTCAGTCAGTGTTTACTTCCTTGTGAAATTCGCTATCAAAGACAACCCTACAGCATTCAGGATTCAGAAGTCTCTTTCCCACAGTTCTCCTTGTTAGATATGCAAAGGAGGTCCTTGAAGAGCTATTACAGAGTGCGAAAAGAAACATAAAATTTGGTGCACTCTTGATGTTCCTCGAGACCAAGACAAAGCACAGAACTGCTCCCTAGAGCACAGAGCCTCTCTTCAGTCAGACACCTCCCAGATGCTGAGCAGCAGCAGCTTGTGGGTGATGTTGTGAGGAGCACTCGCTGCACTTGCAAAGTCTCATTTTTGTGTGTCAGTGAAGCTTACAAGGATTGCAAGAGCTGCTGCAGACTGGCTGAGCTGGAAGTCAGCTGAAACGCAGGCTCACTGTCCCTAATGGAATTAGCTGGGTGATTCTTTGGTTGTGACAGGCCGAGACCTAACAAAACAGATCTGCTGCTCTGTTCCGTGGCCCCTGGAATGCAGGGCTCAGCTCTGAATGTCTTCATATGAAGATCTAAAAGAGCAAGCTAAGTTTTAGAGAGCCCCCCAAAACCCTGCCTGGAGCCAGCTTTAAGCTGTAGGAGAAGGTTTTTGTCTGGCCCTTCTTAGCCATGACCATGTTGGAAAGAGCCACTCTGTGCAAAGTAACCCCACCACCACCACAAAGGAGGTGGGCTAAGCTGGGAACTGAGCTGGGAATGAAAATCCAGCCTCAGCACCAGCGCTGATCCATGAACTGGCTGCACCTCTTGCCTGGAATTTCCACAAAGACACACAATGGTCCTACTGCACCCTGCTCACGGGGCTCGTATCATCCTGCAACTCAACAGCAGCACTGCTAACAGGGAAATTACTGAAAACACCTAAAAGGATTCGCAAGCACAAAACAATCTAGAGTGACACTTGATCTTCCAAATCCCACGATTCAGAGTTATTGTGTTTTGTCCCTAAAATTGCCTTTATAGTTGTCACCATGCCTATACTTGAATAAATAGTATTTTACCTGGTTTCAAATTGAATCCATTAATTTAGCAAAAAAGCGTATGTAGATATGTAGCTTGGTTTTTATTCTCTACTAATTGTCAGTGAATAACTTATGAAAATGTTACTAACATGTCTTATGTCAAACAAGAAAGGCTTTTTGAAGAAACAAGAAGGCTGCATCAAGATTGTCACAAAAGGATGAGAAGTCTAAGGAAACTGTCATATCTCATTGTCAAAATCGGGATCCTAAAGACAAAAAGGTTCTTTAATGTAATTTTAAAAAGAAAAAAAGATTACATGATTAAAACCACCCCCAACACCTACACTACTTAAAGGTGTAAAACTTCAATAGAAATCTGTCCTTTAAAAATCCATTAACATGACAAAATGTTGTCAATATGAAATGAAAAGATTTTGACCACTAAAACCTTAAAAGAAAGACAAATGGCACAGCTGGCAGAGTATCAGAGGTGCAGAGGTCACTGCCACGATTCTGATGTCACCGAGTGACTGCAGCGGCCACGGGCCGGGTCTGGGATGTGGCTCTGAACCACAGGGAGCCCCAGTCTGTCTCCTTTGGGGTGCAGGAGGCAGAGAGGGAGCCCCAGTCTGTCTGCTTTG
>QUSF01000066.1:1630120-1648069 GCA_003676055.1 Chloebia gouldiae | reverse complement strand
GTGTACCCACACTGGGCATCCCTTCAAACCCAAGGCCAGCCCTCTGCAGCTCCTCTTTACTCCCCAAGTGAACTGCTTGGCCCTTGTCCATGGAAAGCCTGTTCTTGATGCAGATTTGTTTATACATCAACAGCAACAAGGCTAAGTGAATTAACTGTTTACCTAAACACTGTAACATAGATGCCTATAACAAATGTACAGCCATGTGTGTTTTATAAATAAATACCTATGTGCACATGTGTCAGGCACTGAAATGCCTACAGGGTCTTTTGGTAAGGGTGAGCTACTTGTAGATACTTGAAGTTCTTGCTAGTCTGGGATTGATTATGACGTGCTTATTAAAGCGGTTTGCAGCTTTAGACTGGTAAATATAATTTTAAAAGGGCAGGACAATGTTTTGAAAATAGTTGGTCACTACTTTGCAGAGCCATAGCTCTGAAAGTGCAGTTTCATTTATCTCATCTCACCAAGTATTAACTGAACTGCATCTCTTTACAAGGGTGTAATAAATCATGTCACATGGCATCGTCAACTACTGGTGATATACAAAGAACATGAAACTAATGGATACACAGAAATTTGGTGGAGGAAAGTCAGGAAGAGAAGGCAAATGTGCTGTATTGAACCTGTACTTTATACACAGAATTAATGGCTGTTTGTGCAAAAATTGTACTGTAAGAAGGACTGGAAATTATAAAACTGCCCTCTTTGGCAATACCGACTCTTTGTTTTCTGATGTGCGTTAGCACAGAAGATTAGGTTACACCTTCCATTACACACAAATAACAATCAGACGTTGTCACAACAATCTTGATGTTGTCATCTTTTCCATTGTAACATTCCACTGCACTGGTTGGCAAACCACCACCCAAATATGAAAGTACTCACTCCCAATGGTTATTATTTCAAGCTACTTATTTTCAGTCTGCCTGATGCTCTTGCTTTTTGCCTCTTCCTTCATTAAGTGTTCCCACACATGATGAGAATGTTACGAGTGTAAAATACTAAATCTCTGACTTCATAGCCTTTGACGTTTTCTTTGTCCAAGCATAATAAAGGAGCAGACCCAAGGGAAGTGTGAACCAAGCACTGCAAGCCCCACGAGCAGGAGCCTTCTGAGGACCTGGGATGCCTTTCGGACAAAAAAGGCCAAATCTGCTGCCATGGAAGCCAACATCAGAGCTCATGCTGACTTCCACAGTCAGCACTTTGTGGCTGAGAGGCCGTGCTCAAATGCAGCTTTGGAGCCAAGGTGCCAGCACAGCCCAAGGGTGAGCGACAGGGCCAGCCAAGCAGGCGTGCAGCTCCCCTCCCAGCCACAGAGCAGCTCTTAGACACACACAGGAGCTTCTGGCTGCTTGGGCTAGGATAGATGGTTATCTCTGATAACCTGCAGGAAAAGTGGTGTCTCTGCCCTAATCTGTGGATAAGATTAAAGGCATTGAAATCGTTTCCATAGTTACCATCAGTCACAGATCGGATCAATGTTTGGATCAATACTGAGGTCATCAGGGTGTTCCTTCCTCCTGTGTAATCAGCATTGGCTCATCCAGCTGGGTGGGACAGTTCATGCTCTGCTGCAGTGACACAGATGTGCATCCATCCTGATGTGACAGGAGGACCCAAGTCATGCCTTTCATTATCCAAAATTGCCTACTGGAGGCCAGGCATAACTCCCCTCCTCTCTGTCACCTCCTCAGTGAGGCCTGCACATCCCTTAGGCTTTTTAGTAATGCCAAAGTGGTGCACAGTGGAGAATTGCACCAGAAGAAAAAAAGGGTCCCTCTTAAATTCTGTCTGTAAATCAGAATATATTAAAAAGCAGCCATTCAAAGCCCACAACATAAATGGGAAGTTGCTCCAGCAACCCTAATTTTGTTCAGTCATGGACTCTAGAATTTGCTTTTAATGTTTTCACTGTCCTTGGTTTTGGTTTTTTTTGATTTATTAAAAATTCAACTTGAAATTCAATTAGATGATAGTTTATGTTATTGGATTAAATACAGATTTACCATCAGATTGGTTAGTTAATTTCAGTTTTACTTTACAATTTCAAAGCAGTGAAAAAATGCAGTTACTATCACCTCCCCATTTCTACTTGCCCCAGGTACTCCTGGAGAATCTTTCTTTCAATTCTAGAACAAATGTTTATAAAATGCTCTGTCAAAGGTAAAGCAGAGGACAGACACATCCCTTCTTCACTCTTATGATGAATGTTTGCTGACATAGGTCATAAACTTTATAGCATTCATTCCAAACAAAAGCCTGCTATTAGTTAGTGGGGGATATCTGTAACAGGGGAAAGAGGAATACTTGCTCTTGTTTCTGTAGTTCAGTTTGATTTTATTGCTATTACATTACAGTGTTTGGTTATTTGGGGTTCTTTAAGAGGGAAAGAAAAGAAGCGTGGACTTAATTTTGTTTAGCTTCTAATCTCTTGCCAAATGAATGAGCTGGAAGCATTTTATCCTGACAAAATATGGTCTAATTTGGGAGATTTCTGACTCATCTGCTGCTGTCCAGTCTCCCTTGAGAAACAGTTTTGTGTAGCCAGGGAAGATTTTGGTCAGCGGAGTATCTGTTAATGTGTTTTATTATTGGAGATGCTTTGAGCCTGGGATCCCCCTGCCCTGTGAAGTGGTAGCACAGGAGAGCCCCGAGTTTATGGGTGAGCCAGGTAATCAATCAATGCAGACAACAGGGCCCTACAGACAAGATTTAATGAGAAGAATGAATGGAGCCAGCTAAGCCCCCAGGGACAGATGAGCCTACTTCTCATTTTCTGTTTATTAAAACCATTCATATCAATTTGTCATGTGGAAGCATTTAGTTCATTCAAGCACAAGTGTAATTTAAAAGTCCTATTAATAATACTTTAAATACAGACTGTCAGATTCCTTACACACAGGTGATAAGAGAACCAGAGTGGCAGCTTAAGATGCCACAGCAAGATGTACTAAACAATGGCTCAAACTTCTTCTGTAAGTGCTCTGAAGCCAGAGTAGCTGCAGAAGGCATGAATCTAGGAAAGCACTCCAAAGGTCACATATGAACTTCTCTGAAGTTGCCTTTTTTTTTTTTTTATTAGCTTTCTGAGATTTATCTTTCTATTTGCTCTAATTGCCTGTGAACTGTTTTCAAAACTTGTAAGAGTTCCTGGAAAACTCAAAAAGTTTGTTGGATTTTTTTCCTCAGGACGAGAAGCACCTTGCAAGCTCTGGCACTGGTGACAGCAGAGGCCAGGATAAGTGCACTCGCTGGGTTTTGCACTCCCTGCACTCCTGGGAAGTGCACTTTGCACACTCCCTGCAGAGGGAAGGTCTCCTGACCCACGGAGCTGCGAGGAGCCGGAGCACAGCCCTGCTTCCCCGGCAGGACTGGGTCAGAGCCCTCCGCCGTGGGCATGGCTCCCAGGAGAATGCTCTTCTTGAGACATTTAACAGCTACATTTATCCAAAAAAAGTCAATTGCTGAGGAACTAGCCCTGTCAGGCTGTTTCTCAGCACGCCCTTGTGCAAATGTTATATTTTTATGAAATTTGACTCAGCACCTGTCTCTGTTCTGGTCTGTGCCTTTGGGCTTTGTCCAAAGCCTGCAGAAATGAGGGTCTCTTCATTTCCTTGAACTGTCCACAGCTCAGAGCCTCTAAATGCCCAGTTCAGAGGGTGCCAAATGTCTGTTTGTGAACTCTGGGAGTGCAATTGCCAAAGAGCAACTTGTGGTGCAGAAGAGTTTTCCTGGCCTTGGCTTTGCCTTACCCTCTCCCATTCATCACCAGTAATCCAGACACTTAGCCCTGGCATAACATCCATCTTCACGTTTGTAATTAGTATCACACCTACAGGCTCTGTTTCTTTTAAATAATCCTTTGATGAATGCTAGAGATATTATGCATGTTATTAGAAGGAGATGGTGCTTAGAAGAAGGGAAAAATGCTTCCTGACTGCTTTGTTCTTTTGAATTATTACATGGTAGAAAAAGAAAACAAAACCTTTTCTCTCTTCCAAAAGAGTATACAAAATGCTGCTACAGATTCGATTGAACTATTTCAAGCTCCAGTAGTTACTAAAAATCCAAGGCAGAAAGGAAAGGCAACCTCAAACTCTCAAAATATTCAATAAACTCATGGCCCAGGACCAGCTCAATACACGACAGCCTATAAACATCAAGGCTGGGAATTGAAACAACCTCTTGGTATGAATGGCCAGACCAGACCTCCCTCCTTAAACTAAGCAACTACAGTACCTGGTAAAGTTTTATAGCCCTAACAAGATCTTTAACAAATTAAAGCCCCTGGAACCAGGACTTTGTTCTTTCTTTTCAAGCTGCCCATGTTCCCATTCCTATCCAGAAATGCCACTGCCCAACGGATGGTTTTAATTCAGGTCCCAGAATGGTACAAAGCTTAGTGTTCGTACAATAAACCTTTCAAAGGAGAATTTAGGTTTACTGGAGCTGTTTAATTGTTGTAGAAGCTCTGCTGTAATGAAGAAAGACTTTTGTCTTTTTGTATTTTTGTTCTAATTGACTAAATCTATTAGAATATATTCATAGCTGAGGGAAGACTGGGATCCCTGTGACTGCACTTATATTTGCATTATTTATGTAGCAACAAGAACTAGATAAGGCAGAGAAATAAGATCCTTGATCATCATCTCCTTTGATCATCCCCCTTCCCCCACTGCGTGCACAGAGCTCACCATGGAGGTATTCTGGTTCAGAACTGGGGTTCCAGGGAGCACTTCCAGGAACACCCCACCAAAATGCTGCCTCGGGGCCTTTCCTGCGGGGTGATTCTGTGGGCTGGCAATGCCAGGCCAGGGGTCAGCCTGAGGGTGCTGAGCAGGGTAAGCCCCCCTGGCTGCCCCCCTCTCAGAGCAGGGACACCCAAGGGGCAGCACAAGCAGGACAAGGCAGCAGGAGTGCTCAGTCCAGCCTGAGCACCCCAAACTGCTCAGGCAGAGCAGCTGAGGACCTGCCCCAGTTCAGTTTGCCCTCACAGGCACAGCAGCTCTCCCCAGAGTCCAGCTTCTGTCTGCTCCTGCTTCCCAGCGAGGCAGAGATTCCTGGGCAGTGCTTCCCACAGTGCTGCGAATGTTCAGGCATTCTCTCTCTTTCCCTCCTCTAAGAACTTCTGTTTTCTGTGGGCTTTCACTGTTTCAGTTCCCAGCCACAGAGAGATGCCCCCAGAGCACCGGCAGTGATCCAAGGGAGCCCCTCTGCATACAGCACAGATACACAGCAAGGATTCTGCTCCACTCTCGGTTTAGGGCTCAGCTGAAGATCCCATTTCCCAAACTGTTTTCCCAGTCTGTTCACAAAAGCTCTTGGGTTTAGTACGAAGCTAGCAAAAAGTAGAAAATTGGTGCCAAGACTTTGCATACTTAAAGGAAAGGGAAAGCACATTCTCATCCATAACAGGATGTAAACCATGGCAGTGAGCAGAAAGAAAATGCTGGGAAAATCCCTTCCCATTACATGTATGAGATTTGGGTTTAGCTCTAGATGGTTTTTTGAATTCATTGTCAAGTTTGGCATGTGCTCTTCTGCTACTTACACAGGAGCCTAAGAATCAAACAGAAATTCTGAGGATGCTGTGCTTGAAATCAGCCCCCGTTTGTTGGGGAGCTTTCATGGTCCAGGTGTAAAATTTCCAATAAACATTAGACATAGCTCAGACAGACAAAGCCACCCCTGCTCTGATGAGATGTGAAACACGAGGCCACCAAGTACAAAGAAGCAGCTTCGGACATTGAGACACACATGCTATTCTTAACTGATACCATAAAACTGAAATTAGTCAAAACACATTCTTCACCAAGGCTTGGAGACTGGAGCATTTATTGCACACTGAATAAAAATCCCCACAAAAGAGAAAACTTCAGCTGATGAGACTAAACTTTTGGTCTCCAGAGAAAAAAGAATTGCATTCATCGTATCTTTAACATCTGTTCTTCTTTGCCATAAGGTACAGACAGAATCTTGTAAAATAATTTTGTGCAAGTACTTGGGCTTGGTTACTTTTATATCTGTAAAGCTGTGATTGTAGAGAAAACCCAAATGAGTATCTATTCCTGTGTCAGGGATTGAATACCTGTTGATAGACGAATATCTATTCCTGTGTCAGGGATTGAATGCCTGTTGCTAGTCGAGGCTCAGGCAGGCACGGAGCACAAAGCCCCCCCAGCCCTGCTGTGCCCTCCTCGCTGGAGCAGCCCCGGGCTGAGCGGGGACAGGCGTGGGCTGTGAGGTCCGAGCTCCAGAGCCTGGCCTGGCTGCAGGGCTGCAGGGCCCAGGGGTGCTGAGCATGCACTGAGCAGGGGTGCTGCAAATGCACCGATGCAGCTTCACAGAGCTGCTGCCTCCTGCTCTCGCCTCGGCACCTCCAGCCGAGCTCAGACCTTGTGGCAGCGCCATGAGGCTTACAGCACTTAGGAAAAAATACTCCTTTTCTTACAAGCTCCCCTGAGAGCAAGGTGGTCAGGTAGAAGCTGGAGGGGTGCAGCAGTGTGCCAGTAAAACTTTGTTTTCTTCTGCCAAGGAAAGTGCTGTTTTGGAGGCAGATTCAATTAAAGGAGAGGATGTTACCTTGAGGAGCCACTTTGTTTACATTTCAAAGGCACAGTCCTCTTCTTAGACCGGTCCTGTATCATGCAGCTCCTTAATGAAAAGCATTTGTTTGGTATTATACCTCAACAGCAAATTAGATTCTCCCAGGACAGTTTGACTGTGTGAGAAAGCTTTTGTGGCTGCCCAGACTTCTGCAGTGTCATTGAGATAACGACACTCACATCTGCACTTTGCAATGCTCTTCTCAAGGAGAACACAAAAAATTTTCAGCTCTATTACAAACTTACAGATTTATCACCCCAGCATGATTTAGATGACTTATTTTCCCTCTAAATTCCTGAACTC
The DNA here is from genome assembly GCA_003676055.1 of Chloebia gouldiae. Classification (NCBI taxonomy): domain Eukaryota; kingdom Metazoa; phylum Chordata; class Aves; order Passeriformes; family Passeridae; genus Chloebia; species Chloebia gouldiae. The sequence goes on along the minus strand of QUSF01000066.1, from coordinate 1,641,154 downwards.
AACCTGAAATAAATTACAGGACTGAACATTTTGGTTGTTCTTTACCCAGTACCTTTAAGCAATGTCCCTTTCAGACACAGACAGTGTCTGACTCTAGCCAACACAGTGGCAGCTTTTTTCAGAGGAAGAATTCTCACTACACCAAGAAATGAAAACAATGGAAAAGTGGCAAGGAAAATGACTGCAATCATGTTACATATTTCCTGGCTCTTGCTTCTCTTGTACACTCATTTTAAAAAAAGGCACTCTTGGCCTCTACCGAACATTTCCCCTACTGATGGCTAGAAGTTAAACTGAAAGTCTGCCTGTAAGTTACATGAAAAGAATTTTTGTGATATGACCCAGAGAAAGCTACAAGAACTCAACTTACTTAGAAGCAAACCCCCCTGTCATGGAAAATAGCTATAAAATTGTTATATATATATATATATATATATATATATATATATAAAATCTAGTGAAGCATTTTAGTAGCCATCACTTTGATGCCTAGAAAACAACTGTAATTTCTTTGCTGAGAGATCTGTACAGAGATCTACATTTTACTGTTCTGGAGTACATACAAATCCAACCCCCCCCAGTCTAAACACTCACTGAACTCTAAAAGCCATGATTTCACTGTTTGTTCCTGGGATGCTGCTGCAGCCTAGGCTGGAGTGCTCGCGGAGTGAAACGTGGAAGATCCATCCCGGTACACCAAATTTAGAAGGAAACACAGGAATGAAGGTTTATTTCCATTGACATCTCAAAGCCCTTCAGAAGTGTTTGTCAGGCACAGCAACAGAGCCCCTGAGGCCCAGCTGCAGCGCCACACTCAGTGCTGGGCTGGCTGAAAGGTGATTTTGGCTGTGCCAAACAAAGCTGGAAACGCTGTATCCTCAACCAGAAGAGCTTGAATGACAAGTGACTCATATTAGGAATTCCTTCTGTTCAATCAGCTCCCCTTGATGTGAGATAAAGAGACTTGATGAAAACAGAGAGAATCCAGTTTCAGTCTCCTCCTGGGACGAGTGAGACCTTTTTTACATGGGGACAAATTCATTCCTGGCATAAGGCTTTTTACTGGCATGGAATTATAGCAGGGATGAAAACAGGTCATCTTGTTTTGTACTAAAGCTTCACATCAGTGATGAAATAAACTGGGTCTCAAAGGAGAGGTGATATAAAGTCAGCCCTTGTGCCTTTTGTGATTTGTTTTAAACTATAAAACCTCCTAATGCTTAGTTTTAAAAATATATTAGTTTGATTTCTCACTGACTTATGCAATACTCTGTGCAATGACAACCAAGAGCTTTTTGTGGAAAATAGAGCACACTCAGAATTCATCCAGAGCCAGCAAAGCATATGTACCCTAGCTCTCACAAAGAAAGCTGAAATCACCCGGTTTAGGCGGCCAACCTGAAGGAGAAAAAAACCCAAAACAACAAAACCCAGCAAAGGCTTCTAATCATTCTTTGTACCTCCCTTTAGTAGTTGATTTGAGGTGCTTTAATGAATCCTCATTCTCAAACCAGTGCTGGGTGCCTGTTCACTGGGAGCAGGCACATCACAGCAGTCACCCAGAGGCGTTTAGGGGACTATTCAAGCACCTCAAGCACAGCTGAATATTTATTTTATGATTCTATCCCGGTCTGAACTGTAGTTTTTGTAACGTGAATATCTCTTTTGTACTACTGTGAATATATTTACAGTACTCCATAGTAATGGTTGCAAATGCTGCAGTCACACTCATGCAGAGCCGGCTGCACTGCTTTGATCATCCCATTATTTGGGTTATTTTACGACAGTTTTAAATGGCTGAGAACTGCACAGAGATGACTCAATTGTATCATTAGCCATGAACAGCAAGTCCATGTTAACAAGCCATAACTACCCCTGAACAATGTAAACAGGAAGCCTGCTGCTGGAAATTCATTCTGATGATTTCCACTCTTCTTGCAGGTCACAGAGAGAGTCACAAATTTAAAAAAGTCTTCACAAAGTGCCAGCTAGGAGTTTAACTGCTGCTGGACCTAAAGAATAGGTGGTTTTGGCCATTCTGAAAGGTATTTTATGTCACCATTCACAACAGAATTATGTGAAAAATGTTTCATCATTTTAATTTAGTTATTACATAAAAAGCTTCCAGTGATATGTCTGACATAATGCACAAAAATAAATAAATATTTAAAAACCACTTCAAAAATGTTAGTACTTTCTTGAATGTGGTTATAAGCATAACAGCCTTGGCTCTGTATTTCCATGAGTTCAGAGTGAAGTGGCTGTGACTGAAATGCTGCCAGGAGGTTTCTCTCTGCTACTCAGTTTATTCAGCACAGTAAGTATGTGGCCTAAACTCTTCTATAATAAGGATATTCTGGGAAAAAAACCCTAAATCTCAAATTCTGGCTATATATGCAGTTGTAAAATGATATGTGTTGGCAGGGTTTGGGTGTTTGGTTCATTTGGGTTATTTTGTTTGTTTCTTTTGTTGCTGTTCTTATCCCACAAATCTTCCCAAAAAGTTCCTGGGAGAGGGACCTCAGGCAACATAAAAACCCCAATTTTTTACTGTATGTCCCAGGCAGATTGATATAATCTATAGTGCAGAACAAATTGTGTCAATAACTATGCTTGATTTTACTAAAAACAACCTCTATAGAAACAAGAGAACAAATCAAATGAAAACACAGTAACCTGACAAATGTTTTCAGTACTTGAAGGTGTAAGGTGAGCAAATTGCTGCCCTAAGGACAAGGTGAAAATCCCTAGTCCCCTTTCCAAAGCAAACAAACAGCAGTGAAAGGTAACTTGATGCTCGTTTCCAGCAAGGGAAAGCATTTTGTCAGCCACCTTTTCTTCTGAGGGTGCCGTAACTGGGTTTTCCTGCAACGTGATCCTCGCAGGATCTCCCCCAGGCTCTCGGCTGGTGTCAACGAGGCTGAGTTCTCTGTGCCATCAGTGCTCACCTTGCTCAAAGGTCCTCCAACCCCTCACAAACACCGACTTGGAGATATTTTACACATGGATCAAGGGTGGCATTGCTCAAAGGCACCGCTTCCAAACCCAGCAAGGAGCTCTGGCTCCCTAAGAGCCCTCTGGAAGCTGCAGGTTTTCAGTGAGTGAAGGTGTTTCACCCCAGGTAACTCATATTTTAAAGCAGCAGAAATTGAGGACTTCTAAAAAAAGCTGGGCATAATTGATCTCTTGAAAGTCACATACAAATCAATACTGTAACTAGAAACACAATCCAGGGAATTTAAAATGTAGTACTTTGTACTATCCAGGTTAACAGTGACCAGCTGAGACAGACTGCAAATTTGTGTGTTGAGGACTGGCTCTGGTATGGATTTGTTAAGTGGGCCGAAAAACACAGCAAAGCACCACCAAAGTAGTAGTTGGAATTTTTTTTGCTTTGATGAAGAAACTATTTCACTTTGATTTTAGAGTTTCTTTATAGCTTTTGAGTGGCAGGCAGCCCTTTACATTATTAATAAATGGTTTGAATTTAAAGGCTTTAAACTAAAAAGTTTTTTTGGGGAGGAGCTTTGAAAAACCAAGAAATAAAGGAGCACGTCATAACACTTAGAATATAAACTTGCTTTTTTCACACTGAACTTTGGTTTAATGTGCCACAGGCATTATTTTAATCACAAATTCTATCCAATGTTGAAATAAATGCCAAGGATGATGACTAGAGGAGCTCTGTCTTTATAAATCTCCCATCAAACAAAGTGGAAAGGTGAAAGTCTGAGGAGTGTAAAGCAGGGATCACTTCATCACCTCAGAACAAAACCCAGTCCTGCAGAGAGGCCAGCCCAGACAGAGCTTGTGCCCTGAGCAGGGGGAAGAAGAACCTGGTCCAGCCTCCAGCACCAGTGGAAAAGCTCTCCTGGAAGTGCACAGAAGCAGAGCAGTGTACCAGGATGTGAGCTGCTCCCTCTGGCCCTAGGGAATTCCTCCAGATCTGCTGCTATTTTCTTTTATTGATCTGAATTCCTTTACTCCTTGAATAGGCATACTCGGTGCAGGGAAGAGTTTTCTTTCCCCCAGAGGTCAGAAGCAGCAAAAGATCTGCTTGTGCTCCCAGCCATGGGCACAGCCAGAGCCCAGCAGCTGTGCTGGTCCAGAGCCGAGCCCCGGTGCCCATCACATGAAATCCTCTCTGCAGGCACAGTACAGCTCACACAGACATTAAAACATCCTTTAGTGATGAGGCCCCACAGGCACAGCAGAACTGTCTTCGGGGAGCAGGAAAGCTGGGAGTGTGGCAAACACTAATAACTAATAACCAGCTGGTTATCAGTAACTCAGTAACTCATAACCAGCTGGGGGCTGCAGGGAGGGGCCGCGGCAGGCAGCTCCATGGAATGAGAGAATGTGGGACACAGGATGAGCCAAGGCAGGGGATGGGCCACTTCTGTCTCCAGGAGGGCCAGGGGAACCAAAAGCCCTTCCTTGCCTAATGGTGGTTTTACTCCTGCAGCTGCTCCTGCTGGCAGAGATGGCTCCTGATCACTCTCCTCCCCAGATCAACTCTACCCCCACCTCACCTCGCAGCTCCTTCGGCTGCAGCAAAAGAAATGGAGAGAACAAATGGTGCTTGAGCAGCTGCTGTCCTGCCCAGGGAAGACAATCTGGCACCTGCATGTTCTGAATCTGCCTAAAGCACCCTCTGCACCCAGGCAGGGATTCTCTGAATGTCATACTGGATACCAGCACGGTGTTGAAGGGTCAGGAAGGAGAGATTTTCAATAAGTCTGTGACAGAAAACACACAGAGGTTATGTCAGCCACCACAGCTGCAGTGGGTTTGGAAGAGGACCCATATTTCCCAAAGGCCCCAGTCTCACAGGAAAGGGAGGTGTTACCATCACCCCTGCTCATCACCTGCTCTGGGATCACACACTGTGAACTCCTCGGTGAAGCACAATTTCAGTTTGCAGAGATTTCTATGTGAAAAACACCTGCAGCCGTCATTCCCATTCACGGGATCCCCAGGAAACCTCTCAGGGATGTGCAGCAAGGTTTTTAAGCTGCCTGCATGGCAGCAGAAGTGTGAGCAGCAGCCAAAGGTCTCAGCCCAGTGCTAAGCCCTCCATGACTGTCAGAAGTCAAGTTACTTGATTCTACTCCAGCAACACATGGCAGAAACAGCAGCATTCCTGTTAGAACCAGGGCTGCCATTCCACATGCAGGAAGTTCACATGGTGGCAACATAAAATCTTAATGCACAGTAATAAATACCTTGGAAATAACTTAATAATATGTTTTGTTTCATCATAAATTTACAGGAACCAGTGAATTAAACAGCCCTCTCTAGGTCTTTTCACATGATAACTCTCTTAATAATTGCAGAGTATTTCACCTTTCACAACATAAGGGCTTTGTAAAGTACATTTTAACTTAAAAGAGCCTCAGTGTTTCTGCAGGGTTTATACAGATTGATCTGCAGTAATCTATCTAGAGTTCTTTGCCTTGATGAGAGATATTTGAAGTGGTCCTTGCTGTATTCTGAAGCTTCGCTCATTGAAAGAGCTACTTCTGAACAAGCCCGTGATGTGCTGGGTAAAACATCAAGAGCAATTAGATTTAGTGAAATTATTCAGAAGAGGACCAAGATCAAATAAACATTGCTTTTGCACAGCGGAGGGGAGCAGTCTCTCCCTTTTTGCCTAACAACAAGGTACTAGGGGTCTTGCAGCAGGATGGGGCCAGGCTTTGATCTCTGCAGGGGCTCGTGTTCACCACCCCTGCGAGCTCTCTGCGAGCCCAGGGTCAAGCAGGTATTTTTAGTCTATTTTCAAGATATAGACACATACTTTCTCTCGTTTCAACAGCAGGACCATTCATTTTGGGCTGGGGAGGGAGGGGGAACTGCAGACAGATATATTGTTGAGATAAATCAAAACAAAGGAGACATTCGATATTTAGCCATTAAGAAAATACAGAATACTTCCTGTGTGACAGAATCCCTCCCACCCTTTTCAGCGGCTACATCCCTCATAAAAGTTAACAGGGAAGAATTAAGGAACAACATTCCAGAGCAACAGTCCTAAGCACTGCAATAACACTTTAAGTTGAGCATTTTGGATGATTGCTGCAGATCACTCCAGTGGTCATTGAAAGAAATTAAAGAGAATAATTCAAAATTCATAAAACTGCCAGGATCAAAACAAGCTGTTGTTTAATCCAACATATAAAGATAAAATAAAAATAGGAATGGAGCCATTAATTCTTAGCTTTTACTGTAGCTAAGTATGATTCGAGTTCCTCAAGGCAACTTTAATGCCCAAGCAAGAATGAATCCCATCTCATCGTCTCTCCTGCCTTCTCCCCAGGGACACTGAGCAGGGGAGACAGAGGCTCCACCTGTTTCCTGCCTTCCTCCCCTGCAAGGGTCTGGGTTAAAGGGCTCTGGTGAAAGCTCTACTGGAAATCGCCTGTGTGTGGTTCTGCCCCCAAGCCTGCAAAACTCGCACGCAAGAGATTCCCACCGACTTGGATGGGAATTTTGTGCATAATCATTTCAGTGTCTGACCACAAAAACCATAATTGGAATTAAAACATCAACTGAATTGTTAAAAAAATCCAGAACCTTGGCACCAAGATAATATGGTTTCACTTTAGACTGAATATATGACATTTACATCTATATACTATTGTATGTGATCCTGGGCATTTTAGTAGATTTTCATTTACTTCACAGAAAGAATAAATTAAATGTTGCCCTAAATGATGTAGTAAGGATATTACAAACACATACCTTAAATCAAAGCAAATTGGCCCCCCCAACACCCACTCACCCATGAAAATTATTTTTAAAAATACAGTGCAAGCCACAACTTTTTCCTTGTATTTATTATAAAAGCTTTCTTTCCCTTAATGTTTGATCTAACTATAAAAGGCAAAAACTGTTTTGCTAGTAAAGCTCAACCTCTGGCAGCCAGCAAAGCGTCTAAATTTCCTACAAACAATTTCAGTTACTCCCGTGTTTACCAGTGTGCTTGTTTCCCACAATCCCTCCGGGAGGAGATAACGTCCCTGTGCAGATGTTCAATGTTATAATTGGGCAGCATTCAGCAGAAATGTCATCAGTGACACAACACTTTAACAATAAAAGAAAATGAAACAGACATCACAGGGGACTCCCATTTCAAAGCAAACCTTCAAGGATCTGAATAGGAAGCATATTTTCCATATTACAAGTTCTCATTTAAATTACAAAAGTACATTGGCATTTATTTCCTTAACAGATGAGTTTATCACCAGTTTAGCAATGAGTATCAATGGCAACTGAAATTACAGCTCCTTTCATACTGTGCTTCTTTTGATAAGTCCTTTCCTTTACTTACAGCCTCGTACAGATTTCTTTTCTTCTGACTGTAACGTCCAATGTTTTGCACAAAGATAAATTCTCATTGCACTGAAGTGCTGCCATAACACTTTTTCTTTGCAGGGCAGCAAGAACAAGGCATTTCAGTGCCAAGTGCCACTTCCCAGCCAGCTGCAGCTGAGTGCCTGCTCTCGTGGCCTGAGGGAGACAGGGAAAGGGCAGAAGTGGCTGCACAATTCCTGTTTGCTGCTGCCTACAGAAGCTGAGGTGACAACGTGACAAGCCCCAGGGCTGCACCCCAGGCTCAGGGAACCTGTGCTGAGATGTTTTCTGTGCCTGAGTGATTCTGTTCACCTGCCAGCAGCACAGGCAACAGCAGCAGTTGTTCCTTTCTAACCACTGTGACCACCCACTCAGAAATCCCAGGCTCCCCAGGGATGTCTCCTCTGAATCCTGCCCTAACAACCAGCCCTGTAGAGACCTAATGTGCTGGAAAAGCACTCCCACAAACTAATACTAGGGGAAAAGGTCTAGAGGTGTGTCTACATCATTATGAATCCAGGTTTTGTTCTCAGCTACACATTGGGTAACTCTTACTATTTTTATTCATGTAAGAATTCCGACAAATTCAGAAGCTGAGCAAAATTCAGCTATATCCCAGCAGCTTCATCCAGAAGACAAGTGACACTGGCTTTTCTGCACAGCCTCCCAGGATTTACAGCGTGGTGCTTCCTGCCCTGCTCACTGAACCTTACCAGGAGTGTCTCTAGGTGGGCAGCACAGGCAGTCTGCAGGGAAGCTGTGGGGCACACGCTGCAGCTGAGGATGCTCCCACGTGCACAGCACAATCCTGGGACGTTGGAGGCTGCAGGATGCACTGATTAACTCAGACTGATGAAGCAGTACCCAGTTATTGTCAGATGCCAGGCAAACCCAGCGTGTAACAACATCCACTGTGTCTCACCTCTTATCCCCGTGTACAGGATAATGTCAGAGTCCCAGATGTCAGCAGGTCCAAAGGATGAGCCTCAGTGAAACTTGCCTCGGCTGGAGAAGGTTTTGCATTTGGCTGCAGAACAAACAAACAAATCTAGTTCAGTGCACAAAAGAAAACTTTGAAGTAACTTTCTTATGCAGTCTGAGGTACGATGTGCTGAAGGCGCAAATGAAGAATTGCAGCAGTCCGTAGCTGAGGGGGAAAGGGGGGAGCAGAAATTGGAGCAGGGAATTCACACAGTACACTTCCCTTCAAAGCATCGTGTACATTTGCAAGCCTTGCAGCTGTAATTTGCATTTTTGTCATAAACATTTTGGTAACACAGTGGAAAAACCCCAGAGTATCCAGAGTGCATCCCAGCCACCAAGGTTTGCTGCACTGTGTCTGTCACAGGGCTTGGGCCTGGTACTCTCCACAAAGTCTGGAGGGGCTTGGAGAATATTCTTACTAACTCAATGCACCCTACAGTTGCCACCGCTCTGTGGGACTTTCAGCTGCTGTAACAATTTTTTTCCAGAATCAGAAGAATTTCCTTAGAATTTCCCTAAGTTTTCCTGGCCCTATCTACTCTTTGCCCCTCTGGAAGTGTGCAGCCAAGCAAGTGGTGATAAAAATTACAAATTTATCAAATGAACAACATAGATAGGAGGAGGAACTCTTTCCATCTCCAGAACTTCAGTCACCAAACCAACATCCTTTATGCTGCTGCACTCCCACAGAGTAACAACAGAACTATAAAAAAACCCTAAAGCAAACGCCTATCCTGTCTTTTCCCAGCAGAGTTTCGACCCTTCCAAAGGAGACATTCCTGAGATTTTATGAAGTCCAGCAGGAACTTGGTTTTGTTATTGATCTTATGTGGAAGTTGCACAAATGCTAGCAGCCAAGGATGATGGTTTAAAAAGCTGTGAGAAATGCCATTACATGCACACTCATGACCTGTAATGATAGGGAAGGAATAAATATAGAGCTGCTGCCACCTCCTCTGCTCTCCTCAACCCAAACCACCTGCAGACGTGGCTGCTTTCCTAAGCTCCTGCTGCTCTCGCTGTGTCTTTGCCCACCTTCTCCAATCCTTTCATCCAATTGCATTTTCCCTGGCACTAAAATCAAATACTTGTTCAAGGCTCTGTGTGGGTGAGGGCAAAATTACATCTCTTCCTTAATTTTTTCTTTGCTTCTCCAGTCTCCCTCCTGAAGGCTCCCTTAATCTCAACTCAGGCTCCATGCCTTCTCTCCTGCTAAGTCCTCACACTGACAATAAGGTCAGAGTTTGTCCTGCCCTGTTCCTCTTTCCTGTACAAGGCCAATCTGCTCTCCTTATGCTGTTCCTGTATTTTCCCTTGCTTTTAACCACGAGCATAATTGTCATAATGTGTGTTTTAGTGCCACTAGCCTGGTTCAGCACCACAACTGCACAGTTCTGGTTCCTCCTCTTTGGACCCAACCCCCAAAATTCAGTGCCATTGCTGTGTGACATTTGGGTGTCAGTGGGGCACAGTTGCTGGCTGAGGAGGAAATTATACCATGTGGACCCAAAGCAGATCACACAAATCCTGAGAGGAAAGCGGGGAAATAGGAAAATGGCAGTGGGAAAAGGTGAGAAATAGTAAATAGGAGAAATTTTGTGTGGAGGTTCTGACCATGAGCAGATCCTACATCCATTACCTACTCTTAAAAGAGCTGACCCTGACACTGAAATTCTTTCCGTTTTGAAATATAAAATGATGGAAAGTGGATAAGATAGGATAACACTTTCAGGAAAGAAGGTATGCCTACCTAACTGATTCTTCTGTCATAATCCACAAACTAACATTTGGCATTTAGATCCTTTCAAATAAAATATTAAGGGCAGTGAAAGGTGTTGAGAACAGCTTCAGAAATTTGCCTTAAATCCTCTACCATAGTACAATGCATGTACATCTGTGCTGGTTTCAGCAGATGTTGGGAAGTTTGAATTTTTTTTAGTGGAAAAAGAGGCAACCAGGCCTCCAACAGACCCTCTTTGATCTCACCTGGAAGGAAAGTTCTAATCTGGCCCTGAGAATCTCTACAGTTTAGGTTTAGAAGACAAAAGAGAGGAGAATGTGAAAAGAACAGGAAGCAGCACAGAAAGCAAATGGGCTTAGAAACCAGCCTGGCTCCCAGGAATGGCCTTGAGTGCAGTTATGTCCTTGGAAGGTTGTTTTTGGAAAAAAAGAACTGTCTCAGAGATGTGCCAAACGCCCTGCTTTTGATTTGGGTGGCAGCAAATGGGACACGACAAGTAGAGCAGAGCAGAGCTGCTGCACTGCCCACAGCAAAGGAAGTCCCACTTAGGGGAGAGCAGGAAAAGGAAAGGTGATAACCCCTGAAATTGCCCACCCACAACACAGGGTTTACAGAAAACAATGCCTGGGAAGCTGCACCTTAGAGCACTTCTAGAACATTTATCCAAACACAAACACACACAATATAAAAAAAATCAGTGTTTCTCTGACTCTATATTTTCGTTTTTCTGCACACACAACAGAATTTTTTACATATTTGTTTGTTTGTAGCTCTTAAATCACTGTCAAAGGAAAATGAAAGAAGTTAAGAGGTACTGAAAGTCTGTAATAGAAAATAAGGTGGCTGCTCTGCATTGGAATCTGTCCATTAATTGGATTGTTCTGTATGGAACGTTATCAACAGAACTTGTGCTGGACGAATGAAACACGGGGTGACAGGGACTGGTTTAGGCG
>QUSF01000066.1:1618130-1630110 GCA_003676055.1 Chloebia gouldiae | reverse complement strand
TGGAGCTGGTGTTTGCTCCAGCACAGGCTCACCAGGCTGCGCTCAGCCCTAAGCACTGCTCCTCCTCAGCTCGGGGATCAGGGAAGGAACTCCACCAACTCATCTTTCCTGAAGCTGTTTAGTCCTTTCTTCCAGTTCTATTAAGGTACAGCAGTCAATCTCTCCACTTTCAAAGGCAGCTTAGCAGCCTGACCAGCAGTGATTCCTCCCCAGCAATCCTGCCTCCTCCCCAGCACACACCCTTTTTAATTGCACATTTTCTAAAATAGGCTGAGATCAAGATCAACAAATGGTCTTTTTGGTGCCAGCACAGAGACAGGAACATGTCAAAATGCCCTGCACAAACTCGCATATCTGTGTGCATCACAGATGGGATGTTTATGTGCCTGCCTTTAAACGAATGTGCTTCCAAGAACAATTCACAGCACAACAAGATACTGAAGTTTTTACCACACAATATTTTTTTTCTTTCCTTACTTTTTTTTGGGTGGGGTTTTTATGGAGTTTCTTTTTTTTGTGTGTGTGTGTGCTTTTGCTTTTGAATTGAAGTTGCTTGGGGTTTTTTTCACTCCTTATTAACAAATCAAATCCTGTTTTACCTGTTTACCCTCAAGGAATTCTGCTATTACAGTGATTTTAATAATTTTAATTGTAGTGCAAATGTATGAAAAATGTCTTTCTAAAATACGAGCTGCCTTACAATAGCACAGTGGTCCATGTTTCCAACCTGTTGTACCATTACTTGTGGAGTACTTGGATTACTCCACTGCCAGAACATACAGCAAGTTTCACTTCAGAGGAGTCTGCCAGCTAAATAAAATGTTCAAAAATCAAAACGAAAAAATGTTGTCAGTGCTCTGAGTGGTTCTGATGGTCCAGGCACTGAGAATGTCCTCGCAGCAGCTCGGTGCCAGTTCCACCCTCCTGCAACAACGGGGCTGCTGCTGGGGAGATGAAGGCAGAGCATGAACGCCATGGGAAGGTACAGAGAAAAGGTCCAACAGTTTACCAGGCTTTCCACAGCTTGCTTGTGGAAATTTTCAACACTTTTTCAGATCACAATCAAGATACTTAAGCTTATTTTAAAAATTAAATATATATGTAACGTATCAGTCTTAAATTTTTGCTTCTGGCTACACTGAAAATCTGAGTTATGGAGTCATCAGCTAATGAAAGGCATATCAGTTACATCAACATAGTTGTATTTTTCTCACTAGAGGGAAAAGCTTTGTCATAAAAATATAAATCTTGCAGTTTGCAGAAGGCAAATTAAACTAATAATACACAGAAGTTCTACTATATGTATGAACTGAGAGGCATTAAATAAACAGCATCTTCCTAGCCAAAATATTGTTTCAGTTAGTCAGATGTCAACACAAACCCTTGTACTACCTCTAAACTCACCCCCTGCAGACAGGAAATCAAATTTGCATTAGGATAGTAAACCTTAAACTGATCTTGATTTCCAGAGATCAAATTTATATTTTTATTTTGATTTACTGGATATCAAGTGTCAGTGCAAAGTGAATGTCAAAGAACATTAGTTTTCAAACTCCTGAAATGATGAAGAAAGCCCCTAGAGCAGTGAGCAGAACAGATCATGTTTCCTGTTCCAAGAGATTCTCATTATAGAACTTTGATGGTAAAATAAAACTCTTTAATCTGGGGCATAATCCTGAAGATAGCATGCTAAAACTTGAAGGACACCAGCATGCAGATGTTCTGATGTTTTTAACCCTGGGCTACCTTGCTTGCCAAGAAAATTTAATCTCCTGACATGTACCTTCATGAAGAGTCTGCTGCTGTGGTGTCTGGGGGACAGCGAGGCTTCCTGCTGGCAGTCTGATCCCAGTGCTGCTGCAGCTGCTGCCCGGGGATGCTGGAGAACAGAGCACTGGGAATTTCACTGGCCTTCTGCAGAGAGGGGAACCTGGCCTGTGCAAGATTTCTGAAAAACCTTTCTTGAGAAACCCCCAGTCCCTTGTGTATTGAATAAACAAGTTAAGGAAATGTTTCAGATTTGTGCACCTGACAGGCAGCGAGCGGCTCTGGTGGGGGCAATCACCTGAAACCAGAGATGCTACTTGCCAGTGAAATGAAGCACACATAGAAGGCTTTACTGAGCTGAAGGCTGTTAATAAAAACCTCACTTTTACAAAAACCTCCTGGGCTGTATACAATCTTTCCTTTAAAACAAGTAAAAAATGTGAAAATTGGCTGTTAAGCAAAAAACAAGTTATCATTAAACTAAGCAAACATGCTTTTTAGAGTGATCATAGCAAACATTTTTGTATGTAACCTCTTAAGCTACAACAGCAATGCAAAGTACCCCTGAAATCCCCACACGAGGGGTGAGCTGGGGGAGGATTTGTGCTGGCCACTGTGCTGAAGTTAGAAATAACCTGTTTGTGGTTTGAAGTGGTTAAGAAGCACTGAGGGCAGCTTTTGGCAGGGTTCACTGGCTCCTGCCCTGGAGGACGGGCAGTCACAGGCACCCAGCTCCAGTCTGCACTGTGCTTCCCTGTGCTGACCTCCAGGGCCAGTCTGAGGGAGGAGAGGTGTGCAGGGCTGGCTTCAGCGTGTGAGAGCTGAAGGAATTCTCCACACAGCTCGTTCCACATGGAGAACCCTGCGAAACTGAAGGCAGCAATCCTATCGACTGCACTTGCAAGCAGCTCTTTGGATTGAGATCCCAGTTAAGCAAATGCAGTTTCCAAATCCATCCATGGAGTTTTCAAAAACCCAGCCTACCTGAGAGAATGGAACCCAAGCCACTAAAAGACTCTCCTTCCATTCTAAAACTCTGGGAGGTGGCCATGGGACTCAGCTTGGATCCACCCATTGGGTCTGTGCAGCAGGTCAGACACACCAAAGCATGTCATGTAAAGCCCAGATTTCAGGATTTCACCATTTTCTGCTGGGGAGGTTCCCACTTTTGGCAATTTCTTTTTAAAGGCCGTATTTCAGGTTATTCCATATAGAGTGAGAAAGAGATGGACTTTATGGATGTTGGGAGGTAAATCTTCCAACGATTCCAGACCACAGCTAAACAATGAAATCGGTCAGAAAGCCGGCTGCGGAGATGCTCGAATTCCTCTGTAATTAGCACATCGGTAACATCCAAATGCCAAACCCTAGCAACCTCGAGGAGCGTGCAAAGAAGCTGAGGAACACAGCAAAGATGTGACATCAACGTGACCCTGGCTTTTTACACGATGTCGGGCAGCTGGAAGACTGGTGCTCCTGGAGGAGGAGGAATGGGGGAAAGGGAGCAAGGATAGCTCAAGTTATTGCTTGGAAATTTTTGTATTTTTACAACTGGGACTTTCTCAGAGTATTCTCACATTTTATTTATTCTACACTCCAACAGAAAGTGGGCTTAAAATGCAGGCCATCAAGCAATATTACTCTCTTGGCTGATTTTTTTGCTCCTGTGTTGTTCTAGAAAACTTAAGAGCAAGGACTATGTACACACATAGATCCTTGTGGAATGCCAAATTAGAGAGGCAAAGGAATACAAGAAGGATGCTGTACTTAAAGAAAAGTAAAAAATCAAGAAAGCAGCAGAGCTGGGGTCAGGAATTCAGCTGGCCCGATTTTCTTCACAGGTATTTTTGTGTGTGTATCTCCTGCCCTTCCACAATGGAGCTGTAATAATTTAGCCCTTTATTTGGCTCTGCAGAGCACCGAGGGATGCTCAGTAAATCAAACAGGTGTGAAGTGGGTGCAATCAGCCTAACCCTTGCTTTCCACATACAGAGGCTTTGTACAAAGAAACTGTGGCTGAAATGTAGGTGTTTAAAATTAGATTTATTTTAGAGACGGTAAAAAGGTAAAAAACCCTCAAAGGATGTGAAGTGTTTTCTGCTAAGTCTAGATGTCACTGTCAGATTTCTGTGAATTAGAGGATTTCTTGGGGATGTAGATAGTGCTGTAAGGGTGCAGAAAAGCCAAACATGTATCTGCACCATTCACAAGGCAGCTTCTGATTCCAATCAAAGCAAGCCAGGACTAAAAAAATGGATGATATATAACAAATGGAGAAATCAAAAGGTGGCAAAGCTTCTTGCTCCCTTCCCTGGCTCTGTGCAGCTAGCCACAGGCATTGTGACACCTTAATGCCATTCAGCAGCTAGAGGCAAGTGATCTTCCTTTCCTGCAGGCTTGCTGTGCACTGGGGTTCTGTACTTTCTTCCACATCTTTCACATTATTGCAGTATGGGTTTTTTTTTTTTTCAAAAAAAGGCATTTGATTTCTCTTTTGGTTGATCTTGTCTCAAATTAGATTCTGAAACTGTACTTTAGCAAACCATCTGTTCCAAGGTGTCTGATCAGCGCCGTGTCCTGGTCCCCAGCGAGGAGCTGCTGATATTAATATCAACAGTGCCCATTGGCAGCAATCACTGAGCCTGTGCCAGGGAGGCTGCATTAATCCAGGACCATTTCTGAACCACAGCCTTATCAGTGCTCACTAGACACAGCTCAGTGCCTTCAGCTTTGCAAGTCAGAACCATAATGCAGGTTCTGATTCATTGTACGCCTGAGTCTGGAATGATTTCCCGGTTTCAATTATTCCTAGGTTTCTAAAAGATTTATAATTTAAATGGGAAATGCTCTTACTAGAGATAAGCAGGGTGATTGTTCCCTGTTTGTTATAATAGGATATAATTCCTAAATACAGGGAAGATGGAGCTCATGTTTTAGAAGGAGAGAACACTTGTTTGCGCTTGGCTGAAAGTGTTATTACACATCATTAGGACTTAGTGAGGCACAGATGCTGAATGGACGTGGGAGGACATTCCTGTTAAAAAGGGTTTCACACGCCCAGGCGCAGCAGCTGCAGCTCCGGGTTGCTGGCGCTCCTCTCCGTGCAGCAGCAGCCGGGAGCCGGTCCCGGTTCCCGGCCGGGCCGGGGCAGTGCGAGCCCGGCTGCTCCCGGACCGGCTCACCGGCACGGGAGCCTTGTGCTGACAGGCAGGGCAAACAGAGAGCGAGCTCGTGTGCAACATTAACCTAGAAACAAACATTAAACATGCAATACAAAAAGAGACACCATGAACGGATGCTTGTAAACAGGCAGCCGTGTTTCGCTGCTTTCTCACAGGCAGGTTTTGCTGACCTGTTCCCAGTTCTGCCCGGGCTGTAATCCCAGGAGCCAGCACTGAACACGGGCTTTGCAGGGAGCAGTATCTGTGATTGGATCTGCTGACTAGAAAATACGGAAGGGCCGTGGTCCTTTCATCAGTTCTGACAACAAAGCTGCTAAAACAGGTTTAACCTAATTATGATACTCAAACAGACAATTTAAAAGAAAAAAAGTAACTCAGTGTAGAACAGCATAAATGCCAGCAAAGAAAGAGGTGAAAGTTCCTGAAAGAAACTTTAAAAATCTGTCTTTAAAAAAAATCAAACTTTACCAAGTTTCTGGGCTCTTAAGGATGTCTGCCAACATTTCCACTAATTAATTAATTTTGCCATACTATATCTTCATTAAAGAATAAAAAACCAACTTCAACTAATAACCACCAATAAGCCTCTCTTTTCTATTTCTCTGCCTTTGTCTTTAGAGTGATTGATAAGGGCAGCTGATGAAAAATAAAGTGCTATGATTTGTGGAACCCCCTCTTCCCACTGCTTTGCAGCTACTTTTATAGTGGAACCAAGAAAAAAATTACTCCCCTACTATCTTTTTTTAACCAGGCCAATGGAAAATAACCTTTGATCTAAAATAATCACTGGAGGACCATTTGGCATATAGTCTGTATGGCAACAAAATGAGCTCCATCAAAGGAAGGACAGCAGGAAAAGGAACGTGGGAGAAGGGCAGGGAGCATCGTTAAAATACAATGACATTAAACTCCACGGTTTAGGGCAGAAGGGCTGATACAGCCATGAGAGAACCAGCTGAACATGAGAAAAACTTCCCTTTTTAAAAGGATCGTGCTATTAATTTCTAAAAAAAAATAATCTGTGAACTGCCCTGTCAACACAAATTATGGATTAAGGGCAGGTTTGGCTGGATTATTAAATATCTAATTTACATCAGCTTTATCTGAATCGTGTCCCTGACACCCCACAGGAGAGAATTTGCAAATTCACTGATAAGAGATGGAGCTTTCACTTTTTAATTTACACTGCACAATTTCACCTCCTGGAGTCAGCCTGGCATTCCTACCCCTAAGTGGGGCCTTTTGTGTGCTCGAGTGCTCTCAGATGGAATTCTCCAAGGCATGTTTAGCTCCTGTAGATGGCAAGAAACGCAAGGGAAGGACAGATTTTATATACATCTTTGTACAGTTGTTTGTAAATCAGCCCTGTAAAAAGCAGGGCTGTGCCAGGATGCAGCACGGGGGAAATGCTGCAGCGGTCGGGGATGCTCACGCTGCCCCTCTGCAGCACCAGGAAGAGAGGCTCCAGCAGCCCCGGGCCCTCCACTCCGTGCCAGGCAGCAGCCAGGGCAAACTCCGCTTTAGGCATCACGGGAAGCTGAAAGCAGTGTGAACACTTCTTAAATACAGCCCTGTGTCTTTTCAAAAACATCTTAGGCCTTATTAGAAATCCTACTTCTCTGTTGGACGCTGAACAGACCAAGGAAATGCATTCTCACACAAATTTCTGAAAGTAAATCCTTGATTTTGTAGGTTTCATATGTACAGACAGTTGGAAGACGGGAATATAGAGAAAATTAAGACAGAACTCCTGGGTGCAAAGATGAACATTCAGGTACCTGTGCTCATTCACATCAATCCCATCACTTTTGCAAATAAACTGTAAGTTTGCTGATGATTCAGTATTTTACAGGCAGCTTGTCAGACATCTCAAATTCAGAAATGGCCACTGGAACGAGCAGAGAAATATCTGTATGCTGCAGAATTGACCAGCAAGTTTGAGAATATGGGGACTGTTTAAAGACCTGAAAAGAAAATACACTTTTCCAGAGGGTCTTCTGCTCCAAGAATCCAAAGGGGGTTTTGGCAGCTTTGGAAATGCAAAGCTTTGAATGTGAAACCCCCCCTTTCAGGTGACTGTACAATTTGCAGAGTGATTTTATTTACTCCCACTTTCCCGATCGTTTTGAGGATTAATGTTTTCCAGAGAGAGATAGCCGCTAGCAGATAGAAGGCTTTATTCTTCCACAGAGTTCAGTGAGCTGGGCATTTAACTTGTCTCAAAATTTACCCTTCTTAGTTGCAACTTCAAAAAAAAAAAATCTTAATCTGCAGAAGAGGAATAATGGAACTGTTCGACTTGAAAGAGGCACTGGGAAGATGTCTCCTCTGGGGATCTGGGGACGTGCTCGTGCTGCCTGCCAAGAGCAAAGGAATAGCAATGAAGAGAGCAAAGGAGTGGAAATCGCCAGTGTTCGTGGCACCCCTGGCACGAGGCAGGGCGGGAGCGCATTTCCCGTGGCTCTGCTGATCAGGACAGGACGCGGGACGGGGACAGCCTGCGCTGGAGCGGCGGCAGTCACGGTGCGGGCCCGGTGGAAGGCAGCGGGACAGCGTTCCCGAGGGGACAGCGTTCCCTCGGCAGGGCCCCGGGGAGCCGAGCCGAGCCATGTCAGCCGAGCCGCCCGCAGCGAGGGCGCGGAGCAGCCGCAGCGAGCGGCGCTCGGAGCGAACCGCGCGGAGCAGCGAACCGCGCGGAGGAGCCGCTCATCTCCATCCCCTCTGCCAGCGTGCCCGCAGGATGTGCTCCAGCCAGTACCGTCTCCTCCGTCCTCTCCCACATGCCATTTCTGTTCGCTTCTGTCCGGTGTAACTTTCAGGATCAGGGAGGATTACCGCACTGCCGGGGGGTGCTCAGCTGAAATGGAGCATATGGCTATTCATATAATTATGAATCTGTTGCTTTAGGCTACATTAGATTGCCTTTGGGGTTCTGATTCTTAAGAAGAAAGGATTGAACTATAGTCACCCTGCTTTGGTGCAGAAGATGTGGAATAAATAATCACTTTTTTACTTTTTTTTTTTTTTTAAATTATTATTTACATGCTTCATTGAGGTAACCTTCAACATAGCAAAAATTTACACAGGGTCCTGACTCATCACATTATCTGTGACACGTTTAGCTTTAAGCATCAGTTTTTGTTTGCCTTCCTTTGTTAGAAAAAAGTTCATAGTACCTTTCTAAGGCTTTGCAATTTTAATTCATCGTAATAAAATTCACATTTGTCTTTAGAATTGCCTGTTTTTCCTCAGTTCAGTGTGCATTAATGCCCTTTTGTTCCCTGTTACAGCAAAGGTGAGTTACTTTCTTGAAGTAACATATTTCAAACTATTGTATCTTGGGTAAGAATAAACTGAAAAGCATTGGTCTGCAAAGAGAAGCTAAATTAACATTTTATAAGCTGGGTAGCTTGAATTGCTGAGAGCCAATTACATCAGTTGAAATCAAAGCTTCAACTTCTCTCTCCAACACACTAACTAGCTTGAATTTAAAGCATCAGATAAACGGGGCTGGAGATTTGCATGTGTGAATGAGAGCTGACTTAGAAACAAATCTGAGGGGTTCCAATGCACTGAAGATAAGCCCCAGGTTTTCACCTGACACCTCCATCGAGCTGGGGAACAGGACACAGAGTAACCAAATTGTGTCAGGGGTCTGGAAAGTGTCACAAGGTTTTAGGGCAAATGGAAAAGTGGTATTTGGAGGGATAGATTTACACTGAATTACAGAATTGGGTTTTCTAACTTTTGTCTCCACTGACAATCCCCCTTTCTCTTCTCAGTAAAATGAGAATAAAGGAATTTTCAGGGAAAGGGAGAGAACTGAGATTGCTTAGTGCCTTAAGTCCCACAGCATGAAAAAACAAACCCTCCTTTACAAGTGAGAAAGAAAAAGAGTATGAATGAAAAGATAGATTTACTAGAATAAGAGAATGTAAGCAGATACTGAAGTTCTGGAGTGGCTCTGATTTACAAGGAATTAAAAAGATCCAATAAGAAGATGCTGTGGAGCCATTTTTTATTTAAGGCTTCACGTTATGATGATTACTCGATAACCTTTCCTCAAACAAGAATAACAACCTAATGTGACTGAGCTCAACTGAGAGCCAGGAAGGGAAGGTGAGTGATGGAGTTGGAGTACGTAGTCACCTGAAAATGAACTGTCAGCAGATCCAGATGACAAGAGAAAGATTAAAATCAAGCCTTATCTCGTACCTGGCCCTGTCCTCAGGGAACTGTGCTCCCGAATGTGGGGTAGATCTTGTTTTACAGTTTGGAGTGAAACCACTGTGATATTATATAAACAACCCATTGAGCTCACACAGGGCTGAACATCCCAGGCAATAATACCCACTGAAAATACAGAAGTCATCAGCTAATTGCAAACTGCAGAGCTGCGTGTCTGAGCAGGCCTGGAGAGCGCTGGTATTAATCTGCAAGTGCAGGAAATAATTCTACACAATGAATTCTGCTGTCTCCCAGGGCAAGCTGTACATTTCGCTGGTGCCAGTTTGCAAGCTGAGAATCCAGGCACTACTGTTTATAAATATCTCAGGTGTAACCTCATGGCAGGAGACCTGCAGAGCACCTAAAGTGGTTTATGGCACATCTTGCACAATATTTCACAAAGCTCACATTTCTAAGGTCTCCTTCAAACTGCCACAGCCTGAGCGCCTTGCCCCACATGCAGCAGATTTTCAAAGAATTCAAACCCACGATTTCCCCTTCCTCTCCCTCCCCAAACCAGAGGCACATTTTCCCTGGAAGCGACTCTTTCTCATAAGATTTTATTTTGATATGTCTTTTCGTCCTGCAATGTTTCAGCACCCAGCAGCACTCTGCTCATCTGCACTTCAATGGCAGAATTCACCAGAGGTACAGGTTTAAATAGCACATCTTGAGATGGGAACAATGAGGGAGGGGGGGAATGGCTCTGCAGTAAATAAATAAATAAATAAAGTCCTATTACACACTTAAAGCCAAATGCCTGCTGGGACTTCGGTTCAAAAGCGCATTTGGAAACTGATCCCTTGAGAAGATATGTTTGTTAGGGTGTTTGGCCGCAGGATTTAAAAGGATTTGCTTTTAAGCTGTTACTTTACTGCAAGTATGTGACTGGAGGCCTCAGGTGTGAAAGTCCTTTGATAAAAGGGACCCGTGTGTGCCAGATAGAGCGAGTGAAAAGCATTAACACTCGCAGGAGCGGGAAGGGGAAAGCAGGGGAAAGATGGGACAAAGTACATCAAGTTTAAGGCAAGCAAATGCTTGGAATGCAAGAGGGATGAGAAACCTCAAAAGCCCTTGAACTTCTTGCTTTGCATATGAAAGTGATTATGGAACAAACTCTCAAGGAACTGAACACCAAAGTTGCAAAAAGGGTCATTTCCAGTGAATCAGGTGAAGCCCATCTGGAACATGAGCACAAAGCCCTCCATGAAATAATTACAGCTGGAAGGAACCCCAGGGGTCATCCAGGCCTGCTCCAGTGCGAGGCCAGCTCTGCTTAGGTCACTCCAGGCACACAAATGTTTGTCTACCTGCACTTAAAGACCTTCAGCGGTGGAGACGCTGCAGTTGCACCGCAGGAAATGTGTTCTAGTGCTTTTTCTATTTCCATCAGAAAGTGTTTCTCAGTGTCTGCCTTGGATGCTTTGTGCTGCAACCCGCGCCTGTTGCTGCTCATGCTGTTTGTAGGGGATAAAGAGAGGAGCCTAATCCGTTTCTCTTTACCAATCTTTCATGAATTTGATGATCCTTTGGTGTCTGAGCTGTGTCGGTCTCATCATGCTGCACTCCTCACACACTGCTCTGGTTCCACAGCAAAACTGCAGCTGCTCTCTTATCAGAGAATCTCTGCAGCATTTACATTTTAGAAGTCAGGTGCACCATTTCCCCCTAACTTCAAGATTCATTCTACATTGTTTCCTCAACCACTCCCATATAACAGAGAAATCTTTCTTGCATCCCAAAATCTGCTCTGAGAAAAACTACAGTAAGCACAGAAATATGCAAAACTCACACTTCCCCACAATTTGCTTGGCAGTGGAATTGAGCACTGCTTATTCAGTGCATTTTTAGTGCTCTAAAATGGTTACAACTGCCAAGCCTGTGGGCTGAACTTCCAGTCTGCCAGACACTGGACAGATTGATGGTGATTCAGTACCAA
Organism: Chloebia gouldiae; assembly: GCA_003676055.1. Taxonomy (NCBI): domain Eukaryota; kingdom Metazoa; phylum Chordata; class Aves; order Passeriformes; family Passeridae; genus Chloebia; species Chloebia gouldiae. Next base: position 1,618,995 of record QUSF01000066.1, on the reverse strand, counting down.
AAGTTTATGCTACATAGTATAGAAAATATATTTATTGGTTTGTTTCCACTTGAAAATCCTGAAGAACATCTGAAACTAGAAGGAGGCATATGAAGAAGAAAAAATGCTGTTCATGTTGCATCTAAATTTGACCTAATCTGGAATAACTACATGCAGTCCTAGAACAGAATCCTTAATTCCTCTACTGAAATAGCAAGAAATAACAGCACTACAACTTCTGAAGTATTTCAGGTCATTCAACCACATATATTTTGTCAGGACCCATCAATTTCAGAGTAACAAAGAATTCTCAGTTTTCACGACTACACTTATCTGTGGGTACAACCACAAATAAGTTACAGGTGGACAGCTTCCATGAAAAATCAGGCACTGACCTTCTGTGTGAGAATGTTCTTGGGGGCACTACTATAAGAGGCTGTCAAACCGTGTAGATGTCCTGCTCTGGAATGCTACATATGCATCACACTGACGGCAGGAAAAAGAACATTATATTTGTGTGACATTTCATATTCTCTAGCAACTAATTCAGAGCTGCCTTGCCAAATAAAGACTGCCTATCCTGTTACACGTTGCCCTGCAATCAAGACCAAAGCCAGAATTCTTTTTGGGAAGTGCAGGCGGTTCAGCTTTGGTGAGCGGATGCTGCTCACGCGTGTCACTGTTTGAGGTCCGAGTGAGGATGGCATCTCTCCGCTAAGCCGAGCACCGCCGTGGGTGCCCGGCAGGAGCCGCTCCCGGTGTCCTCCAGGCTGTCAGTGTTTCAGGCTCCAGGTGAATTTGGCATCTCCTCTGCCGCCGGTGCCCGCTCGGAGCCCGAGTCCCCCATCGGTGCCGATGCTGTCCCAGGCTGTCCCAATTTGAGGTG
>QUSF01000066.1:1607914-1618120 GCA_003676055.1 Chloebia gouldiae | reverse complement strand
CCCGCCGGTGCCGATGCTGTCCCAGGCTGTCACAGTTTGAGGTGCGGGATGAATTTGGGGTCTCGCCCGCCGGTGCCGCTCGGAGCCGCTCCCGGTGCCGCTCCCGCTCCAGCCCTTGTGTGCAGCGCCGCCCCGCGGCCGAAGCCGCGCACTGCAGCGCGCTGGAAAGCGCCGCTCCGGCCGCGGAGAGCGGAGCCGGGCTCGGCTCAGCTGCCCCAAAAACACCGGCTGCGCTTCCAGCCCTTACCTAGCTCAGCTCTCAGCTGCCCCAAAAACACCAGCTGCGCTTCCAGCCCCTACCTAGCTCAGCTCTCAGCTGCCCCAAAAACACCGGCTGCGCTTCCAGCCCTTCCCTAGCTCAGCTCTCAGCTGCCCCAAAAACACCGGCTGCGCTTCCAGCCCTTACTTATCCCACTGCCTCATTTCACAGTCACTGCCTAACCCCAGTCTTTTATGTCAACAGCAAGTCATTCCATTTATTCCCCTAAGCCTAGAGAATGATTCACTAGGTCACACCAAAGGTGCAGTAGCACTGCCTGGTCACAGCCCCAGCAAAAAAAGCACGAGGACGAGGCACAGAGGTAGTGATGCTCCTCAGTCATCACCAGCTCCCAAAACTTTCAGACTCAGGATCTTTGAAACCAGTAAATGTGCTTGAAGTCATCAGTTCTTGGCAATTGTTTCCTGCATGGTTTTGTCCAGTTACTTCTTAAGTATTAGCACTACTGGCTGACAAAATACCAAATTCATGTAGTGCCAGGATTGCTTTTGGAAAGACAATGGGCATTCTCAACTTCCTTTTCTGAAACGGATTTCAAGGTTTTGCCTCAGTACCTTAAAACACAATGATCCAACAACTGGTCAGGGATGAAAGCTTTTTATGTGGTCTCTATAGCACCATTCTGGTTCTGCATAAAACAATTTAATGACCATTTAAAGGCTGTTCTACTGCATTTCATTTAGACAGACACCACATTAACACACCGAACTGACACAAATGTGGAAGGATTTTCTTTTGCTGATGTTTAGTCCACAGGCTGTTGAGGTGAGTTACAAAGGGAAATACGAGAATTATGGCACCACCGGGCACTACAGAGCTGCTGCAAGTGAGGAGTGGGGTCTGAAGGAGCTGCAGTTTAAAAAGCAAGGCCTATTCCGCAGCGGAGGCGCTGAAATCCTGGTTCTCCCTGGCAGCGCTGCTGGAGGAGAGCGCAGGTGCCCAGTGCCGGTAGGTGTCAGCAGCCGCCTCTCCCGGCACTCCATCCCCTCCTGACACATTTATCCCCTCTCCCGGCTCTCCCATCCCCTCCCGACACTTCCATCCCCTCTCCAGGCACTTCCTCTCCCTCACCGGGACAGGATGAGGATGCCACTCGCAAACCCTCCAGCTTTGCCCCAGCCCTGCTGTCTCCACATCACCCTGATCTGTTTTATCAGTTAGCAGTTTTGCTGTGTGTGTGTTGGGGGGAGCAGTCCTGCTCGGCTCAGGTATTTCCTAGCTATATTTCTTAAAAAGGATTCAGGAACCCTGTGCTAATTTTGACTCATTGGTGGATATCTGGGATTGTGTAAAACACAGGATGGGGTCTCAGATTTATTCAACAATATTCCATGTGATCCCACACTAACAAGGCTATGGCAGCATTTGCCATTTTTTAAGGAGCAAAAATATATTCTTCCACAAAGTCAGCTGGGAGCCCTCCAACCCCTAACAGTTTTCCTTGGCCAACAGGTCAGGCCCCAAGACTTATGGCAGCTTATGGCAGAGACACCCTCAACTCAGGCAATGCCAAAGGAGGAATTATCTCTGCAACTTGAATGAAAAGTGTTCCAGCCAGATACATCCTTTCCTGTTATGTTGTTTTATGTGATATTTCAGAAATCATATTCATAGATCAATGAGTTCAGTTACTTTAGTTCTCTGGATTTTACACTGAGGCTGAACACAACATAAAATAGATTGGCAGATTGGGGCAAAACAAATTCCTATATTCTACAAGCTGTGAACAGTATATCACATCACCTCAGCATCAAAAAGCTGATTAATGATCCTGGCATTTCTGAACTCAAGCAATTCCTCCTTGCTCAGATATGAAGCATTGCAGAAGCTGTGACAAGTGTCCAAAGTTCTGTCCATTTAATCTCATTAAATTGTGGCCCATTCATTTATCTTTCAGTGGTGCTATTTAAGAAAGGCTGCATTTTCAGGCAGGAACCTGAGCAGTGACATCTTGGTAGGCTGGTGGGACGTGCCTGAGTTATGGAACATTTCCTCCCAAAAGGAATGCAAGGTTACCTTGCAGAAGGCACCGTGGCTTTTCTTGGTGCCACTGCTCTGCCAGTGTTGGTTCTCGCTATCCCCAAGGTCACAAAAGGGGCCCGGGAGGAACTGCAGCCCTCGTTTACACTGGATTTCCTGTTCCCATCCTGCTCTCCACCAGCAGTGCACTCCTGCAGCTCAGCCAGAGGCACTCCTGGATTACACAGGCCACTGGCACTTTACAGAAAGTTTTTGAATTTGGGCCATCTGCCATGTCCCATTAACTTCCACAAAGCCTAGCTCCACCACCAGGCTTTGAAAACCCAAATCCTAACACTTGTTTCTTCTTGACCTCTTTTGATCTTTCTTTCTCCTGCCATTAGCTGTGAGTTCAGAACCACAGCCAGAACAATCATAGTTAAAATGACTGCAGTACTTCCTGAAAATGCAACAAAAAAGGGGAGGCAAACCTTCTGATACCTGGGCATTTGAGCATTAGGACCTACACCTACATCCAGAACAAACAGTTCTTATCAGAAATCCTGGAACAAAAAATTAAACTGGAAATTAAGCAATTCTACTGCTGAACAAGTACAATTTTTCTCAGATAGAAAAGAAAAGCAGGATATAAGCATCAAGTTCTGTCTGGTCTTTTACACTCTCCAAAATAATCTTGTGCATATTGCTCTACAGGCAGAAATTTGAAAAATTTATTCTATTTATGTAACATATTTATGTACACAAAAGGGTCATGTTCAAATCCACAAAGTAAATGTATTTTGAGATACCCTAGCAAATGGAGATACTATTTTGCTTTTAATTAAAATCCATTAGTTAGATATGACTTTATAGCATGTATGCTTTAAATTACAACTCATGTTGATTTTCAGGCATGAAAATCTGAGTGAAGGTGTGCATTTACATGTGCTTAGTGGATAGAATATTTGCTATTGAAGGTAGCAAAATAAGTGAAGTACACAGGAGGTTCTGTTTGGTGAATTAAACAAATTCTTTCAAACTTAGGTATAATATCACATTATTTACCAAAAAAGGGCAATGCTGCAAATAAGAGCACATGCATGGAAAACTCTGCTTGCTGCTGTTAAAAGTCTCCATCTCCTTTACATGCACTGTCCCATCGTAGCTTTTTGCTTCCACTTTACTCATCCTTGTGGCTCTTTTTTGTAGGAAAGCTCTCACTGATTTTTATCAGTGCAATACAGGTTTCCTCACAGCCATGGCTGCAGTCACTCAAAAGGAATTGCCCAGCCACCAGAACAGCATGGTCTATAACACTGCCACCAGCCTGTAACGTTTGAATATATTCTGGCCACAGGAACAATGATCTACAGCTCCCTGTTTTTTCTTTTTTCCCCTCAGCTCACTGGTTTCTTTTTTTCTACATCCCATAATCTTTTCACTCTTCTTTGGCATGTCCAATTTAGAGAAGCCAGCACTCTTCCTCTTCTCATTAAATATGCTCAGAACACTTTGTATAAAATAAATAAAAATACTGAGAAGTTTGAAAAGTATGTATTTTTGATGGGAGGAGGTTTAAAGCCAAGGCACTAATTAGCCAGCACAGATGCAGGAAGTTAGATTTTGATGATGTGATCATATGTAAAAGAAGATAATACACAGTCAAAGAGGGGAAAATGATGCATTATACCCTCAAGAAAAGGATTTGATTTGTTTGGCTTTTAAAGTCAAGTGCTGAAGCCGAATGAGCTGAAAGCCAGTTTTAATGTGTGGAGAGAAACATCTGTGACGGGGATGGTCCAGAATACGCAACACATGGAATGATCAGGCAAAAGCCCAGCTCAGCTTCAGAGGGGAAACGCAAGCCTCCCCTGCAAGTGCAGATCCTACAGAAATGCCGTGCAAAGGGAGGGTCAGTGGCAGGCAGCAGGTTCCAGATGTCAGGAGCACACCTGGGGAACATCTGGAATCTCGGCCGGGCCCCGTGCCGAAGCGGCTCTCCTCCCTCTCAGCAGCAGAAGCAGCCGCACTGCCTCTGAGGAGCAGGGAGGGAGGAAGGCAAGCGGCTGCTGCCCTCCGCAGCTCAGCACTTTGCTGCCCACCGTGGCTGTGCTGATAATGCCGTGCCCGCCTGTGCACACGGCAGGCTGGAGCCTCGGCAGGAGCCCCGAGAGCGGCTCAGACACCGCCCGGCTGCCCTCTGCCCACTCAGCACAGCAGCGCTCTCCATCTTCTCATAGAGCCCTTTTCACCTTTATTCCAGGGATTTGGCTGCTGGGCACTATCAGTGCCCTGCTGCTCTCTGCCCACTCAGCACAGCAGCGCTCTCCATCTTCTCATAGAGCCCTTTTCACCTTTATTCCAGGGATTTGGCTGCTGGGCACTATCAGAGCCCTGCTGCCCCTCTGCCCACTCAGCACAGCAGCGCTCTCCATCTTCTCAAGGGCCCTTTTCACCTTTATTCCAGGGATTTGGCTGCTGAGCACTATCAGTGCCCTGCTGCCCTCTGCCCACTCAGCACAGCAGCGCTCTCCATCTTCTCAAGGGCCCTTTTCACCTTTATTCCAGGGAATTGGCTGCTGAGCACTATCAGTGCCCTGCTGCCCTCTGCCCACTCAGCAGAGCAGCGCTCTCCATCTTCTCATAGAGCCCTTTTTACCTTTATTCCAGGGATTTGGCTGCTGGGCACTATCAGAGCCCTGCTGCCCCTCTGCCCACTCAGCAGAGCAGCGCTCTCCATCTTCTCAAGAGCCCTTTTCACCTTTATTCCAGGGATTTGGCTGCTGGGCACTATCAGAGCCCTGCTGCCCCTCTGCCCACTCACCAGACAGCAGCACAAAAAGCAAATATCTACTTCAGTCTTTTTTCCTTTGCCTCCTATGCTGCTGGACTTTGAAATTGCGAATTTCTGTGACAGCAGAAGTTTGCTAGAATCCATCACTATATAAACTTATAAAGTGCAAGGCAACTTCATTTTTATCAATGATTTAGGGTGCTGCCAAGGCTTTGTGCTTCCTAACTAAATGAGTGACAAATGTTGCATGCATAGCTCTTTCCTAATAATACAGTGTTCAAGCTTTTATCATGAATAGAAAAGAAAGCAGATATTTATTAGAAATCTAGAAGGCTTTAAAGAGAATTAAATTTGTTTACTCAACCACCCAGCTGCTTTGGTAGAAAAAGTAAATATTTCTTGGAATTTCCAAAATATTGTTTACCATTAAGAAGTAACGTCTGAAAACACCATTAAGAAGATTTTTACAAGGAGAAAAAGTGATAGGCAACATGATAGGACCCTGATAGGACTGACATAACCCAAACGCCTGATATTTTTTAAAAGTATGTATGTATATTCAGAATTTTTAAACATTGCCCCTTTTGTGTCCTGCTTAAGGCTGCCCAGTATCAGACACAAGTTGAGTCTGGTTATTCTGATTTCCCAGTTTGTGATTAGGAGCTTCCCCTTGGCAATCACACGTGGATATTGCTATTTACTCCATTACACATTTTGGATAGCCGAGTGACAAACACTTCATTTAGTAAATAGCTACCATTTGTTAATACTCTGAGTAAAGCAGTGCATAGACTTGGAATGAGATGTCAGAGGCATCTCAAAGCAGGGCTAGAGGCCTGCCAGGAGCAGGGAGGAGGCTCACAGCCAGCAGTATTTACAGCTGCCATTTCCCACCACTACGGGAGGAATGTGCTCTGGAGCTCCCCTGCATTCCTGCCTTTTCCCAGCCTCCCTTTAATGCCTTGGATTCGTGAATATCCAGCTGGCTACAGCACGGTAAATCTGTGTGAGTCACACGGGCTCTTCGAGGTGCAGCACTAACGTCCAAATGACACAGCAGCACTTAAGGCTGCTCTCACATGAAATATCCTTTTACAGCCCTGAATATAGAACCAGGCAATGCTGTAATGGCTGGAGTGCAAAATCAGATCCCTGCATGTCAAAAACCAAAATAATTGCACCAGAAATAAAGGCAGACTCAGAAGGGCTATTAAGGAAAACGGAAAAGAAGCTTTCATTTAATTACTGAAGTGAGATATCCAAATAAATACAAGACTACATCTGTATAATTGAAAACTCTACCACATAATATAATGTGTGCTAAAATAAAAGGCAATAAAGCATTAAAGTTCATGTGACATTTTAATCAGAAAGCCAAATAAATGCATTAGTAAACAGAATTGACTTAGGCAATTATTTTAGATTTTAAAAATTAATTTGTTTACCATTACTTCGTGCTTGAACTTGTACCATTAATATCAAACACTGTTTTCCAGCATGTCCATGAGAATATTCCCAGGGTATTTGAAAGCAGCTGAGAGGTAAGTGCTTACGAGATCCATGCCTATGAGAGATAACTGGCAACACTGCAATATAATGGCAGTGTCTGCCCCAAACTGTACAGCTCTGATTTCTACAAAGCCTTCAGTGCTACTGTGAGCAGACCTGAGTCCTTACTTCAGTGCAGTTTATTAATAACGAAAACATACATGTACACAAAAAGCAGAGGGATGGATCACAAGTTTTATAGATCCTGCTCTGCAGGATGCAGTCAATAGTGAAAAATGTCATTATTTCCTGGTAATGAAAAGTTGCCTGTGAATATTTATCATTAATATGCCAACTATTTGTTTTCATCTGGAACTGCTAATTTGCAAGCTGGGACATACAAAAAACTGTTTCCTGACAACTGAGACTTAAATTTATTGAAAAAAGTTGCTTAAATTTTCCTAACTATAAAAAATCTTGGTCCATCTTGTGTGCTATGCAGGAGGCTATGACTGCTCATATTTTATAGCTCAGCTGATAACCTTGTACCTGAACTGAGCTTCTTTCTGTGCCGTGCACTGGTCAGTGATCACAGGGCAGCCCCAGCACTTTCCCCTCATGCCCAGACAAAGCACACTTCAATTGTATTCATTACTTTCAATCTTCCTCTGGTCACACTACTGTTAGGTAATCAAGCAGTATGCATCAATTCACTTTATGAAAAAACAGAAATAACCTGCTGGAAACATCCCATTCCCACACCACATCCACACACTGCTTATACAGTGATTAATTATTTATTCATTTTGAAATACATTGTTGAGAGAGTCAAGATGTCCTAACTTGTAGCAAGTACTTAAAAGAAAGTGCAAAGCTATTTTAGGACATGAAGAACAAAACATTTACAGTCCCTGTATTTTTTTCCCTGGAGTCTCTTGAATGTCAAAAAATATTTATTCAGACAAAGGAAAGTATTATTCTTAGAAGATATCCCTAGGAAAAGAAACACTCGTGTCCTCAGACTTGGAATTAAATTCCATAAAGCCAGAATAAGCTTGAAATATCTGGTTTCATTATTTATTTAGGGGAAATTAGATCACAAAATTCACCTACAGCCTCTTAGCACTGTCTTACAGATGAAGAGTAGGCAAGGTAAGAATAGTTCATTTTCTTTTTAAAGATGATGTTAATCCTACTCTGTGCACATCTAACAGGACTGAGAACAGGGGAAGAACAGGAGGAAGATAAATGCTTCATCTGTCTTACCCTAGAACAGCAAAATATTTCAGAGCAGACAGATCAGTTAAAGAACAGATCCATTCTTTCTCTAAACAACTTTAAACCCAAGATTTACCATGGCAATCAGCTTTCAAAACTTCGTTGACAAAAAAATGAAGTCTCAGAAGCCAGGCCTATTTCTTATAACCTTTGGTCAATAAGAAAAAAATCACCTTTTGTTTTGTTCTAACAGAACTTGTTCTACAGCTGTTGTTTATCAGCTCAAGCACACTTTTATGAACCAAAATGCAATATCAAAGTGTCTGATGTGTTTTAGAGAAGGAGGCATTATTGACATTTCCATATATTAGAAGCTGAGGGAATATTGCATATTGATGATAGCAGAGTTGTTCCAGAAAAGAAGGAATAAGAAACCATTTAAGATTTTAATAGATATTCTCTGGATGTTGAATTACCCAACTTGAACACTGGCATAAGGAAAGCATTTCCTAGCTTTGGTATTTTCTGCCTTCCCTTTACTGCCAATGCACATTTTACCAGACAAGATGGTTTGGCTGCTTCTACAGATGGTCAGCCCCTTCCAAAAACTCTCCTGATGAAATCTAAAGCCTGAACAAATGAACAGCAGGTTGTATTTCAGTTTTAGTACAGATCAATTTAATTTTTGTTAACATACTAGTCCTTGACTACCAAGCTGATATATATAAGTTCATAAAGTAAACAAACCACCATAGAATTATAGAATTGTTTCGGTTGGAAGGGTTAAAGCCCATCCAGTGCTACCCCTGCCATGGCAGGGACACCTCCCACTGTCCCAGCTGCTCCAAGCCCCATCCAGCCTGGCCTTGGGCACTGCCAGGGATCCAGGGGCAGCCCCAGCTGCTCTGGGCACCCTGCGCCAGGGCTGCCCACCCTCACAGTAAAAAAAATCTTTGTAATATCTAATTTAAACCTACTCTCTTTCATGTTCTGTGTGATTTATTTCCCCGAAAGATAGCTTTGCATTAAGAAAATTAAGGCTGCTTTCCAATCACTACTGCTTCTTTTAAAATCAGGATTAAATGGCAATTACTTAGGAAGAAGTGCTATGCTTAATTTGCTCATTTGCAGTGCTGCCAAGCAGCACACTAACTAGATAGTTATCAGCTGTAAAAACCTTATTGAGCAGAAATAGGAATTAATTAAGGTTGCACATCTAGAATAGAGGGTCAGCATCCCAAGGCTGCCTGAGGGCTTTTTGTCCTAGAGGTGATTGCACTCAGGATGCTCTCAGGAACATCTCTCAGTGGGGAATCTTTTATTTACCCCTTACAGCCACCACATGACTAAATAGCATGATTGCAAATCAGGTTAAAATTGCTTATTTGTTAGAAGACCTTAAGTTTTGAGTCCAGACTTTCCTGATGTGTAATACATCAAAACTGTCTGTGATGCCAGCAATGTAAAAACAAACACTGGGACTGCTGGAGCTTTTTATTTCCATTGTACATGCACATGCAGTACCAAGCCATATCTGTAAGGGTCGTCTGTTAAGTGATCTCACAGAGCAGTAGTTACACATTTGAAGAAAACAGAACAGTTTTGAAGTTTCACACCATTTGGACATCATCCACTCAAGTACAGCCTTCTCTTCTGGGATGCTTACACTGTATCTTACTAAAAATAAATCTCAGAACTTGCTAATTACCCAGTTACTCAGGAAGAAAGCCTTGGCATACCAGTCAGAGATGGTCATACCAGTAAGAACTGCTCTTGGAATGTCAAAGAAGAAAAACCACAGAAACGATAATTTAATTCCCATTTTAATTGAAATCTACTTTGGCAAAGAAGACGTAGAACCAGTCCCATAAAATGTGACTCTACCAAGAGGCCAAAAGGACGTTTTAAAGACAAATGGAGCCCAGCCATGGTGGAAGCAGGAGCTGATTGCAGAGCGTGCCCTTGCAGGGTCGGGTCAGGCTGGTACCGACGGGCGCCACGTCGGCCTCGCCGGACTGCTTCCCCCACACAGCCAGCGCCATCGCTCCTGCCCACCTGCAGGCCAAGTGGAAGGAAACATCCCTGCCTGCTGCCCGCCAGCACAGCAGGGGCATCGTTGCCTGGTGAAGGCAAACTGGAGGGGCCATCCGCTGTCGGGGCACCTCGGCCGTGACCCCTCACGCTGGTCAGGTCCCATCTGGGCATGGCGCTCACGGCGCTCACAGTGCTCAGTGCCCTCACTGCCCTCACTGCCATCACTGCCCTCACTGCCTTCACTGCCATCACTGCCCTCACTGCCCTCACTGCCCGCACTGCCATCACTGCCATCACTGCCATCATGGCGCTCACGGCCCCTCATGGCGCTCACGGCTCTCAGTGCCCTCACTGCCCTCACTGCCTTCACTGCCATCACTGCCATCACTGCCATCACTGCCCTCATGGCGCTCACGGCCCCTCATGGCGCTCA
>QUSF01000066.1:1590422-1607904 GCA_003676055.1 Chloebia gouldiae | reverse complement strand
CCTCACTGCCCTCACTGCTCTCACTGCCATCACTGCCCTCATGGCGCGCATAGCCCCTCATGGTGCTCACAGCTCTCACTGCCCTCACTGCCCTCACTGCCCTCACTGCCCTCACGGCGCTCACTGCCATCACTTCCCTCATGGTGCTCATTGCCCCTCACGGCCCCTCGGCTGGCCAAGGGTCTGGGCATCCATGGGCAGTGCCAGGCTCGGGCAGGCTGAAGGACTCACTCGGTGCCAGGCTCGGGCAGGCTGAAGGACTCACTCAGTGCCAGGCTCGGGCAGGCTGAAGGACTCGGTGCCAGGCTCAGGCAGGCTGAAGGACTCAGTGCCAGGCTCGGGCAGGCTGAAGGACTCAATGCCAGGCTCGGGCAGGCTGAAGGACTCGGGGCCAGGCTCGATGAGCTCCCTGGTGCGGCCCCGCTGAGCCGGAGCACCCGGACTGAGCCGCGGATCCGTGAGGGAGCAGCGCCATGGCGGGCTGCTCGGACACCGGGCACAGGCGTGAGGTGAGCTGGGATCTCTGCAGGGACGCTGGGCTGGGAGCTGTGAACGTCCCATTCCCTTGGGACGAGGGCTGCAGGTGGGGCTGCCCCTCACACCTGTGTGGGAGGAGGGAAAAGGTCCTGGAGCAGGGATGGGGTACCCCAGGTACCCAGGGATGGGGTAGCTGTGAGCACCTGCCCAATGGCATTGGCATTTCCATATTCTACAAGCTGACGGAAAATTGCATATTGATGATAGCGGACTTGTTCCAGAAAAGAAGGAGTAAGAAACCATTTAATATTTTATTAGATATGTTCTGGATGTTGAGCTACCCAACTTACTGACATAAGGAAAGCATTTCCTAGCTTTGGTGTTTTCTGCCTGGCAGAAGGTGCTGGCACTGCCAAGGTGAGCGACCTGTGGGGCTGGGCAAGGAGCAGAGTTCACAACAGTGAGCAGGCTTTGTAGAGAAGGAAAACTACACCAGGCTGTACGCCAGCAGCTGCTCTCAAAGAAGTTACACTACAAAACGACACCACTATACCAGCAGCTGCTCTCAACAATGCTGAGAAATGCCTGCACTCCTTCTGCATATGTATGGGTGTCCTTGCATTAGGGTTTGAACTGACAGTGGGTTTTGTTTGAGGCATATCCCTCAAAACCAGCATTATACAGAATATCAAATCTATTAGATTTATCAGGTTATCTGATTTTGTAGAGCTGCTTCTATTTGCTGTTGGAATTGTGTGCTAAAGAATAGCCATAGCTTAACCTAAGTGTATATTTCACTTACCTGTTTAACAGACCATGAAATAGCACAGGCCACACCACATAAGAATTTCACTTATATTAGGCTAGACCTTTTGTTTTCTTGTTATATACAGTGGTAGATTTATCTATGGTGTAATACAAAGTGTAATTTATTGTAAATTTATGAGGAAGACTAAGGAGGATCCAACTTTATCACAACAAAACTGACGAAATAAGGGGAGCTGATGCCTTGTGCTGAGGTGACTGAGGCTGAAAGGCTCGGGTGCACACCAGCACTGCTGCTTTGTACACAGACATCAGGAATGTCACATCTGTGGCACAGCTGTGGCACTGCTGGCCTCTCAAAGAAACCCTGCAGAGGTTGAAGGAAGGGGAGAGAGCTGGCTACAAGCATTTGTTTCCTCTTGGCCTTTTCTTCTGTTAGTTTACTTTTTAGCAGAATACTCTGTCCCATCCCTGGATTTTTTGTCTGCCTTCCTCCTTCTATTTCAGTGGTTTTGCTGAAGTTAGCATTCACTTCAAATATCACACACACAGCTGACATTGATTTCTAACCAGCAGTGCAGTTACATTTAAATGAAGGTGGAAGAGCCTTGACTGGGCAGAGAAACCATGACATTTATCACAGATGCATAGAATGGTTTGGGTTGGAAGGAACTCAAAGCCCATCCAGTTCCACTCCTGCTGTGGCAGGGACACCTCCCACTGTCTCAGGCTGCTCCCAGCCCTGTCCAGCCTGGCCTTGGGATCCAGGGCAGCCCCAAGCTCTGGGCACCCTGTGCCAGGGCTGCCCAGCCTCCCAGGGAAGGATTTCTTCCTAATATCTAATCTAAATCTACCCTCTTTCAGTTTAAAGCCATTACGCCTCACTGTGTCACTGCCTCGTTTTCTGAAAGACTGATTACCTCCTCAGCCACAGTGGTGCTGATCCCTAGAAATCCATGATGTATTCTTCTGACAGAAGGAATTACATTTATCTGATCTCTGTTACAAAAACATATGGGAAATCGGTTTTCTTTCAGCATGGTGCTATTCAGAGGTGTAACTGTTGACTGAGGCAGATCTTGCACCATAAAGAAAAAGATAAGAATTTAACTTCCTGGAGAGTAACAGACTTTTTTTCACACCCTTAAACTGAACTATTTTACTATTAAAGTGAACTGTTTTGTTAATAATTTTTCTTCCAAAAATTCCAAACACACAAATTCAAAAAGGAGCAAATCCTCCACAACACATCAACTGTTGATCAAACTGCTTTTGTATTTGGAATATTTTTCCTCCAGAAATGCATTGTGTTGGAATAGACTTCTGAGACATAATTAAAGGTAATAACTTCAAATGCACCGAAACTCCTGAGTGTTTGCTGCACACTCTCAGTTATCCATAATTGAATAAGCAGTTAAGATTTTAGTCAATTTGTCTGGAAGTATTTCAGTTCATTGGCTTTACAAAATCTCCTGGGCTCATCAGGAACTGCTGCACACCTCCTCTCATCCCTTTCATTTTCTGGTTAATGCTCCAGCCTATTTCCATGCAAAGGGCTGCTGCTTGAGACAGGAACAAAGTGCATCTTGGTTTGCTTGCATACATTTACATCCCAATGAAAACCATCGTGTTGAAAACATCTGGGTTAATTTTAGGCATTCAATTCAGCAGGAATATTCATATGTGTAAATATTTTCACAATCACTTCTGTCCCGGAGGATAGACATGAAATGAAATTCGAAGCCTAATATACTACTTTTTTCAGTGAATCTAAATTTCATAGGAGAACATGTTTTTTCACTCTTTGCTTTTAAAATATTAGTTCAAATAATCAGGTTTACTAAAGGGACCCTATCAAGGCCTAATTTAGGAATTGATGAGGTAACAATATAAAAAAATCAAATCCATGCTCTCTTTGTGTTGTTAATCTATGATTTTCTGTAAGACTGAAGTTGAGCCTGTGTAAATACAGTTTTGCATTTGGAATTTTTCTTCTGATGAGCTAGAAAATGGGGCAGAAATGGGGATTATAATCTGCTTTTAGAGTTGAGTGGCACAGAAATATTCCCCGTTTCTGCTCTACCAGCTGGAATTGTTTAATACAATTAATGAAGCTCTGCTGATTTACCAGTGTGATAGTCCTGCTTATAGTGGAGCTATAAACTCCGAGCTCGATCAATTTCTCCAAACATTAAAAAAAACAGAGGTGAAAACACTGCTTCATATCTCAATTTACTATACTTCCAGCAAACATCAATTAAAAAAATAATTTACACAGCATGTACTGAAATCATTGGCAGAGAGAAAGATAAAATGGAAGCAACTGCTGCAAAGAACTTCAATATCTCTTTGTGGTGAGCAGTATGGCAGCAGGGATAATGCCCTGGAATTGCTGTCCTGGGAGGCCACACGGCACTCTCCAAAGGGTCCAACACTAGAGTGCCACAAGAATTTCTGTCAGGAGTGACCTGACTTCTTTATCTTTATAATTTTAATATACAGTAAGATCCTTTATGTTAACTGATAGCAGATGTCAAGAAAGGGTTTATCTATCTGTTAAATTAATTAGGAAAATAACAGGAGAAAAAAATATTTTTTTGTTTTATTCTTTATATCCTAACCAGCCATCATCTCCCCAGACTAACTTAGAACTTTTCAAAGCAAAGGATTATCATATTACTTTTCCAAAAAAAAAAAAGAGTTTTCCTATAGGCTCTTTAAAAAATTCAGATCAGCCAAACTGCTGGAGCCTCGCCTTTATTTTGTGCAGCGTGCTCTCAGTACCCCAGGGCAATAGCCGCAGCCACGTGCGTGCTCTAGCGCAGGTTTCGGTGCCAGCACGGGAGAGCAGGGCTGCCTGCTGGGGCTCAGCAGAAATTCGCTCTGTGTGCTGACATCTGGGCTGGATTTCTGGTAAATGAGTGCCAGCAGGGTGACTGACAGCAAAGGCAGCAGCTCTCTGAGTGCAGGAAATGCTTGGGAAAGGATGCTCAGGTATTTATTGTGTGGCAGCAGGAGGACAAGTCATTCCATCCAGTTACCTTAACGCATCCTGGCATACCAGAACCTCAACCAGGCTCTAAAAATTACTTAATATGAATAAAATATTTATGTTTTCCTTGTATAATGGATGAGCGACCTTAAAATAGTGCCATGTGAATAAACCCCTCTAGCTCAACAGCAAAATGCTCAAGTTGTCATCACGTTTCTGCCTATGAGACATGACTGAATCAGTTCTGCTTAATTCAACCGTACAAACAAACTCATGAGACCTGGGGATTTCAGTTACCCCCAGGAAGGGCACCCCAGCATGTGCAGAGCTGTTACCTGTGCAGGACACTGCAGATTAGGCCTGGTTTATCACACAGGTGGGATTTGGGTGTTGCCCTCAAAGCCAGTCCTGAATACTTTTCAGCAGGACGTTTGCAGATGCTTTGTGTCAATAAATGAAAGGGACATTGAACTATGTATTAGTACCTGGCAGTGGAACTGAGTAGCACAGAGCCTAGACCCTGGATTAATGCAAACAGTAATCAAAGACATGGCTTGAGCAATATTTCTAGTTATTCTTTTCACTGAATACTTTGATACCAAGATTAGAGAGGAAATTACTTTTTTTTAACTATTCAGCAAGCATAAACTGAACAATTGAACAAAGAAGCAGAAAATTGTTATCAGCAACTTCAGCTTAAAAAGATTTCTGCCTGAGATCTGATTTGCTAATTCTGAGGCCGAGGCCATCTCCTAATATTTTTTCCAATAAGCATTTCTAGTCAGGTTTTAGTCATCAAAAACTCAGTTCAGTTTAAGTTTATACCTGTTTTGCTTCTACAGTTTTCTTGACTTCTACTCAACTTGTGGGAATTTTGATTTAGAGACCAGTTCAAAAACTAAATATCAACAGTTGATGAGAAAATGCTTCTCTGTGCACTGCTTAAAGGCCTCATAACTTACATCCCCACATTCTTCATTAATATGCAGTTGTACAATTTATATACCACTTTAGTCATTAGCATATAAATTGCCACCAATATACTGCATTCCCAGTGCAAAAATAAGCCAGTGAGGAAAGGAAAAGCTACCACAAAATGCCTGGTGTTTTTATATCTATAGCTGCTTCAGTGAATAATAACCCCACAGTCAAGCTGATACACTTTGCTTCATGATGTAGAAATGTTGCTGTGATCACTTCCTCACCACTCTTGATTCCTTACCATTTGAAATATCAAAATATTTTCCTGTTTGGAAAGTAAGCAAGTATTTTTGTAGAATGTTCTAAATAAAAATCTAAAATCATGTTGATATTGGTTTACAATGTCACTCAAGCTCCAGACTGGAAAGCATTTTCCTTCCCACTTAGAAGAATGGTAAATTTATAATTGTCTGTTTTAATGACCTGCTTGCTGGTCTTGATGACTTGGATTAACACAAAAGTAGCTTTGAGAGCAGGAGCCAGAAGTTGTGGCAACAGGCCTGAAGTGAGAACCCTTTTGAGGTGGTTTGATGTAGAGATATTTATGTGTGCCAGGACGGCAGCCTCCAGCAGGACATGTTGAAATAGGTGACATCTTTCCATTACAATTTTGGGGGTTTCATCAGAGCTGGAGATGTTTCTGTTACATGGTGGATTCACAGTGGAAGATGATAGTGGAAATTCATGAAGCTCAGATGGAGAAGAACAAGCCATCACAAAAAACCCCACAACAAACTGTAAAAAATCCACTAGGTGAATTAGCCTAACTTTATAAAAGACACTTGATTTGACGTGCAATAAAAACACCAGCTTGCATTCTTTTCTGGTTTAGAGATGCATTATTAGCTTCTCAAGATCACAGTTTCAGGTAGTTCAATTGTTCCTCAAGAACACTCTTTGTTTTACAAGAACAGAACTTTTTGACAGTCTTGTTCAAGATATAATTGGAAAAATTAAGTCATTTTAGGTTAACTGTAGCAACAAAGAATCCCATAGACTTTAATTGGAGGAGGACTGGCTTTGAACTAAGCTTAGGCAAGATTTTTTTCTCATGTCTTTGAAGACACAAATAAAATAATCTCTCTCACATGGCTGGATTTGCTGGTTAATTATCCACAGCATCTGCAGCACAGAATCTAGTCTTGGGCTATTTCAGGTTTGGCAAGACAAATACATGGCTCTGCAGTCAGAAAACTGCATCCTTTCTAAAATCACTGACATCTGGAATTACCAAGAGCCAGAGGCTGGATGGAGTTGGTGGCTTTCCATAGGTAAAAATGTATTGCAAGGTGACTGCACATTCATCACCATTCATGGCTGGGCTTCCCATTGCATTATGCTTTTGAAAATATCAGAAGAGAAAATGTGGAGCTTTTCCTATAATAAAATAGCAAAAATTCTTGTGCTTTTTATGGAGTGTGAATGGCAAAGTTCTCATTTGGAACCATAACTCACCACAGTTTTCAGAGTGCTCAGAAATAAAATCACATTCCTGTAATAGAGGCTGTCACAATGTCTGTGTCAGATGAAGTGCAAAATGTAGATATTTGTAACTGTGGTGTTATTTCCCTCTCTATGGACAGATCTTTTTTCACAATTACCTATGAATATACATAAAAGTGACAGGAACTTCTCCCTTCTGGTCATCTCTGAGAGCTGGCAGGAACACTGATCATACCAAATAATGTCCCAGTTTCCTTATAAAATGGTTAAAATGAGCCATTCTTCTCTCTGATAAAATTTCTGTGCCATTTCTAGTATAAATATTGTCAACCATTATTTGCCAGTCTTTAAATACTCGGAGTACTTTCCCCTGAAGTTTGGCTTTGTGGTTCCCTGAGATCATTCCACCTTGGTGCAGTGCTCTGGGTTCACTGCTGCTGTGGCTGCCAACGCTGGCAGGGCAACAGGCCCCGCCTTGGCAGTGTCATCTCTGCAGTCCTGGCTTTGACTTGGAGGCTACTTGGAAAAGGAGGAGATTTCTCACCATTTTGGGAAGTGTTACTGATCCCTGAGGAAATGTGAACGTCCCACACTCAGTTACTTTATTCAAGTCTAACTTAAAACCAGCTCTCAAGCATAATGGGATGTTACAGCCAATATTTATTTTTCTTTCATTAGATAAATAGTATTAAATTGCAATCCTTCAGAAAATTGTACAGACTGTATCACATTTCAATGTGTTTGAGCTTGAGTCTTGCTCAGGCAAATTCTCATAATATTCAAATAACCATAATTATGCAAATAAGAACATCCTCATTGCCAAGCAAGTTTAAAATGGATGGTTGTTTTTTATCGTGATGGATTATCTTCCTCCTGGTAGCAGCTACTACATGCAGCTCAGAGGAGCTGTACAGGTCCTGGTTATTCTTCAGATTTCTTTTTCCAGTTGCAAGCTATGGGTTTTGCCAGCAAGGATGGATTTTGTTCCTCTTCCCATGGATGGTGCTTGAAAAACAGCACAACATTAACATTGACATTAGAGAGAAATCACTTTTCTTTTCCCTGATCAGACCATTTGCAAAGTTTAGCTTAATCTAATGTACTCTGTTGTGCTCTAAAATTGAATCCGGTCATGTTTCACCCAGGCCTGGTCTCCCAGGCTGTAATTTTGGCTGAGCACAGTGACTCTTCCTGTCCTGCAGCAGCAGACCTACGACAGCACCACAGCCCATTCTTCAGTTCAAATGTTGTGCCAAGCTCAGAGAGAGAACAACAAATAAATGAAAATGAAATCAGCTGCTCTTACAGAAAATAAGAATTACAGAAGGATGTAGCTTACCTTGTGAGCTCCATTTCATAATGACAGCTGGTTTATTACACCTTTTACAGACCATGTGTTTAATCAATATAAAACTCTAATAATGTAACAAGATCCTGCAATGTTTTCTGAC
This sequence comes from Chloebia gouldiae, assembly GCA_003676055.1. NCBI lineage: Eukaryota > Metazoa > Chordata > Aves > Passeriformes > Passeridae > Chloebia > Chloebia gouldiae. The sequence goes on along the minus strand of QUSF01000066.1, from coordinate 1,599,795 downwards.
AAGTACTTGTAAATTTTGCTGGAATACTTCTTGTTAAACAAAGATTAAATGTGGCTATTAAAAGCGGGCGATAATGTTCCAAGAAGAGAACTTTATTTCTACACATGAAATGGGTACTAGGAAAGGATTGTTAGGCTTTGTAAACTTAAAAAAACGAGGTAGTGACAGAATAGCTATTACTTTGTATAAATAGTCAAATAAGCAAAGCTGCACCTGCCTTGGACTGCATGACTGTGAGATTCTCATCAGTACAGAAAACAAAAAAAATTTGTATTCATTCCTATCTATCAGCATGTCAGGTAAAATAATCTGAATTGCATCAATTCCATGATATTAATTGATATTGTTTAATTAAATCACCCCTACATGATTGCTGAGGGCATTACTCACTCTGTAATGGTGTCACTAACTTGGCAATTGACACTTTAATTTTCTGAGTACAAAACAACTTGAAATGGTGCTGGAGAAAAAAGCTGAAATGATGCTGAACATAATTGAGGTTTCAGTTTGCTGTCTGCATCAATGAGTGCCAGATCTTGGACATCCTCACTCCTACTGATGATCAGCTATGCATGCAAAGTCTTCCTGACCTGTCGTGTATGTGCTGATGTTCATCACAGCAGAGAGCTCCAGTTTTTGACCTTCCAGCCAGAGTTAGAACGTTTCAGTGCTGCAGAAAAACTCTATAATCCTTAAACCAATGCAAAAAGCACATCCAAAGCTTAGGGTTCTTTTAGGAAAGAAAGTGAAGCTGATTCCCATTAGCAAGAAGATCATCTGCATGATAGAAATTGAGCATGTCAGCAATTTGCAGTTAGTTAACCTTGTGGGTGAAACAGAATTCTGTGGGATAGAAAAAGCGTTTCCCAGGTTTTCCCAGACAGGTTTTGTGGCTCAGACCCCATAAAGAGCCTGACTTTGCTGAGCTTTGAGTAGTCTGACACCCACATCTGCTGCTTTTCCTCTTGAAGATGAGTCATAGCACAACAAAGAATGGAAAGCACTTGGGTGTGGAAGGAGACAAAATAGACCTGAACTGTCCTGGAGTGTTTGGACAACCTGAGAATCCTTCTTGTCTAATTCTGGTGAGTGGTGAATATAAAATTGAACTGGGAAAATCATTCCCTGTTCCCTCTCAGGTGAATGTCCTCACCACTAGGTTCAAATGTCACTCCAGTGTCATACTCCTGACAGAGACCCCTGACAGAAAAATGTCATTTTGCATTGGCATTGAAGATCATTCCAGACCTGCTCAGGTGAGATCTCAATGTTATATGCACATGGCCAGTTATGTAATTCAGTGTTAAATCTAGATTTATGCGATTTTGAGACAAAGATTGCATTTGCTCTAATCCTAGGATGATCCTTGCTTATTTTTGGAGACCCTTGAAAACAAACTCTGTGACAAGATCTACCCATAGGTATTCTTAAAAACTTAAGATAATAAATTAACAGCAAGTCTCTTTTTTTGGCAAATCTCCTGGCCAAATAAAGTCTTTTGATGCTCATCCAAAGATGTAAGAAGCATTTTTCTCCTTGTGCAAATCACAAGCCAGACTTTTGAAGTTAATCGTGGCTTAACAATAAGTACCAATATGAGTTTGATGAGAATCAGGTGAAGTGCTTAAAACCAAGTAATGAAATTCCCTCATAGAAACCCACCAGCTAACTTCTCTGTTCCCTGCTCTGCCTGTGCATTCTCTCTAATGCACTGCAGCTCAGTGGCTGCTGTGGGAAAGCCTCTCCTAAAACAACAAGCTGCTTCCAATAAGGTATCTATGGATTGATGTTTAATTGATTATTTGGAGACTTTGTGCTTATACAGGAGAAAGTGTCACTGGGAAAGACCTTCATCCTATGTGATTTTGTGTCCTGGGGAATGATGCAACCAGACTGTTTTGCACCCTGAACTCAGTGCTGTGCATTTAAACATCTACATCCCTTTTTCCCAGGAGAAACTGAAAGAGAAATCCAAACTTTCATTTCTTCCCCGTGGCTTTCAATGGGCTCTTGGGTTTGCTGGGTAGCTTTTATTCACAAAACAAATGTAACAGCCAACCAACTTGTTCCTCTTCTGTGGCTTGGGGACAAATAATTACAACTGCAGTGCTGTGGGACCAAATGCCAGCAGCTCCCTTTAGTGGAATGTGAAGCAGCATAGGTAGTTTCTGGTAAACCTGGTTTAAAATTAATCCATAAAAAGAAAAAAAAACAATTTTCTTCTTAGATTCGCAAACCATCTTATTGTCTCAAGTTATTTTTTCTTCCAGCTTTGCTACTGTACACCCATTGCCGGTTCTAATCCCTCAGCTTCCCAATTTTGCATGCAAATTTGTTTCTTTTGCACAGAATCTTGTTTTCAGAGTTGTTGGTTTGGGTTTTTTTTTTTTTTTGTCACATGTTCATAGAGCTAGTGTAATTTTCCCCTCCCCAATTTCTTCTCCAGCAGCTCCAACTGCAAGGACAGCCAATGTTTATAGTGAGAAGGTTAAAATATTCTGGATATCTTCCGTTGCTTCCTCCCGTTTACTGACGCTGCAGTTTTAATAAGAAATCTACTACAGTGTGGAAGCTGTTTGCAATATAGTGTAAGGGCTTCCTACCATATGCTCTCCCATCTGTGATAAGAATGAGGGCTTGGAAAAAAAGGCAAAAATTTCAGTGTGACTGGAGCTGAGCTGCATGCAATTTCTGCCTGCTTTGAGGAAATCTTGAAAAGTAAATATGTGCATTACACATGTCATGAATTCTTCTGCTTCCTGCTTATTCCCCATTGCTGATCAAGCATTTTCTGTGTGAAAAACAGTGGCTAAGATTCCTGGAGAATGAGTGGCAGTGAATGAACCTCAGCAGCTTATTGCAGCAATCAGTCTGCAGACACTTCAATTGCCTTTAGTGACTTTTAGCCCTTCATGCTTTGGAGAGGGCAGGCATAGCCTTGCTGTACAGATGTTAAACTTACACACAAGTGTCCCTGTGACTCCTTCACGGCTTTTGTGGAACCTGCTTACCCTGGTTACCTCAGGTATTTCCAATTTAAGTGAGGCCAGACAGGAAGAGATCTATGGGCTATAGTAGACAGCTTAAACACCTCCCACACCACCAAAAAATCCACAGAAGAAGGCAAAAAGAGGAACTGTTTAATTTAAAATGTCTTTATGGAAGTTACTTTTAAATCTTACATGTTTCTGTATTGCAAATCTTTCCTCTTGGTGTGTCTGATGTTCCTGTCTCTTATCACTCTGCAATGGAGTTGGCAAATCTGGATTTGCAGGTAAAAGGTTCATGGTCTTCTATAGTAGGTTTGAATTGGCTCTATGCAACTGTATGTAATATTGGCTCTGTGTAACTACTCATTTTGCTATACTGGATCATCCATTCATAAATATTTTATAAAGAGCCAATAAATTATTAACCTCTAATGGCATTACAACATGGATATAATAGTAAAAAAATGTATTAATCACGTTACTATTGAGTATTACTTATAAGCAAATAACAGACTTAATTAGACATTACAAACATTTAACCTTCATTAAAAATCGATTATACTTACACTTTATAGACCAACCCTAAGTACACAGTGTGATCTAAACCACACAGAATTTGGTATGAAGACAAAATACTGCAGAAAAACAAACACAATATTTTGGGAAACAACAATTCTTCAGTAGCCAACAGAGATCCAAGAAAGGAAGCAGACAAATATTTTCTGTATGATTCAGTAATGTAAGTAATCTCATTCCTTCTGAATCCATGTTTAACAAGATGATCAGTCAGTGTGTTTTAAGGGACTCAGCTAACTATTTGATATCTGGAAATGGAAACGTTTAAACACTAGAAGTTTTGCTTTTTCCTCTAATACCCTTGGCTTACTGTTTCCTCATGCCCTTTATTTCACTGTAATTTATACATTTATGACACATGTTTCGTTCCGATGCCAATTCTCGTCTCGTTTGGAGGAGAAAATACGTTGTGCTGAGGTGTCAGGATGACGTCTGGAGCCCCAGTGAGTAACTCCAGCACTAGGGGTCACTGGCACTCCATCAGTAGCCGCTGTCTGTGACAAACAAGGTTGGGCTTTGTCGAGGCAATGAGCCCATTTTCCTGCGAATTTCAGGAATATTGGTGCTGCCAAACAGGCCACTGCTTTAAGCTCTAACGTGTGCACACGCGTCGGCACCGTATGTGTTTATTCCCTGGGTTTTTTGGGTTTCTCCTTCCTCCCAAATTCTTGGGCTGTGCTGTTTCTCTGTGTATTTCAGCCTAACCTACACTCAGCTGTAAACTCCTGTTCCATGGGGGCTGGGAAACTCCAGACCTTTGGATCCAGGCCACAGTAATCAGCCTGGGGAACTAAAATGCTCTCCCTGCGAGGTTTTTGCAGCACTGGGCTCCTTCTTTCCAAGAGATGTTGAATATCAACTGGTTCTCAGAAATAAAAATTCTAATCACTGAAGATTGGATCTCTACTCACAATACTGTGATAAAGATTATAATTAGTGTATTTAATGACCCTTCTAGTAAAAAATGTCAGTTGGTTGGGCATAAAAATTGCATTTTTAATCCTGTTAATGTAAGTGTTGTATTTTCAGTATTTTTTCATATTGAAAATGAAGGTCTACATGATGAATTAAGGAATCTCTGTCTTGGTTTTCCAGAAAAGGAAGCTTGCAGTACATGCAGGCAGTTTTCATATCTCCAGAGTAATTTTAAATGGGCTTTGCTTTCCTTGATTGCATCACATCAACTTGTCTTTAGTCACATCTCAGGTCAGGGAGGATAACATCTGTTCTTCAGTTTCACGTTATCTGCTCCTACAAACCAGTGAGTTTCCAACTGCTCCCCTGGGAATGTTATCAGATTTCCAACTGGACACCTGCTTGTGAGCACTGACATTCAGCCACTCGGGTCACTCTGCCTGTGCTAACTTGGTAGGTATTGCTGTTTTGTACCTGTTCATTTTCTCACAATATAGAGATATTTCTTCTCATACTGACTTCTGCCTGAGGTGCACACATATTGGTTTGTTTATTTATTGAGTTTTCTCTGAGCTGGCCTCTGCACCTTGTGTGATTTGGTCCTTATAAATCATTGTGCTTTATTGTGATATGAGTATGGTAACCTGCAGCCACGGCAGCTTTTAAAATCCTACTGCCAGATGAAGCAGGTTAATATATTAGTTCATTAATTCAAACAAAAAGATCTCTTAGATACACCTTTGCCTACTAGAGTGCTGTTGATTTGGCTGATAAGAGCCTAGCTGTGTTGTGATAAGGTCCTTTGTCACTTTTTGAATGACAAAAGAAATAATCTGGAACTGAGATATTTCTGAGTTTTCACTGGAAACAAGCAAAGGAGAGTGGAAATTCTGACATCATCTCCTTTTCCAGCAGTTGTGAACTGACAGCAAGGCCAGCAGCACAGAGCAGAGCTGCAGGAATGCTGTTCCCCACTGAGGCTGGTGTCTGATCATTAAGGAGATGGCACTCAAGGGGCACTGCCACAGCCAGCAGAAATACAAGCTGTCAAACAGATCTTGCTTTCAGCCTGGCCAAGATTTTTCAGTGACTCTGCTTTTCTCATGAAACAGAAGCACTATAAGGAAATCAAGCGATTTCATTTTTTATTTCCCTGTGTGATTTGACTGAACAGATAAGAATTAGTTTTAGTCAAATTAACAAAGATTTAATGCTTCATTCTGCTGTCACTGAAACAAAAATCTAAGTGCTGGTTAACATCAGAAAAGCGCGAGATGCAGAAATTAGGAGGCAACTGAAGTGTGTGGCTCAGTGTGGTCTTTGTGGCATCTCCCATTAAGCTGATCTGATTTTCAGAGCATTTCTGTGGCAGCATCACAAAGAGACGCAGCTGTGGCTGTGGCACAGCTGGCCAAGGTGTGGGTATACGAGTACCCAAGGGAAGTCCCTTCCCCAAAACCTCTGCATTACACAAACAGAGACACAGACAGATGTGGTGAGGAAATAAGAGAGAGAAACATGGAATAGTAACGCAAGAACTTAGGCTGTGCTTTCTAACTGGCAGTCACAGGACACCTGCTGCCTCATCGCTGCTCAGTGTTTTGGAGACAACACATGAAATTGTATAAAATTGCTGGGAGGTCAAGCTGATCATGCTGATGCCTTTTCATCTTCTGAATCTCTGACTCTAATTGCTCCTCTCTTTGAATGCTGTGCAGTTGCAAACCCAGATAATCCATTTCAATGCCCTTTGTGCAATCCCAAGCAAAGGAAAAAAATAGGAGTAAAAATCTGTCTCTGTAAAAATCAATGACAAGGCATGCACTGACTTCAGCAGCACCAGGATTTTTCACTCTGAGTTTAATTGAAAGTGAAAAATATTTTTGGAGAAAAATGTGTGAGTGCTCAGGTTAAAAGACTCAATAACAAGCCCAGTTCCTCCAGGTCTGTGGGCACTGAGACAATTTTTAAATGCAGCTGGCTTTTGGAATGAATTGTTTGCTTTCAGAACTCTAGGCATATTCTGTATTTCCATGTCTTTCTATCTATCTCCATAGATTTATTTATTGAGATATCTCTATCTATATCTATCTAGATGTGAAATACTGGGCAGAGGAACATTTTAACCTGTCAAAGAGGAGACATTACTGCTTTAAAAAACCCACCCTCAAATAAAAACGGGAATTGATAAACTGATCAGAACAATTAGCAATTTTAATGACATCAAGTTGATGTATCACACTGCAGATGACACAAGAAGTCTCGGGATGAGGATGGATCTTCTCATTACTTTGGCTGTGGATTAATCAGTTTCCCACCTTTTCTATTAGGTTGTGGGTTTTAAGGTCTCCCCACTCTCATGTTTTCCTAATGCCAGTTCTGCCTTCACAATTAGTTGTGTTAATCACCCAGAAAAGATGAGGCATTCTTGGCAAAATAACATATTGCTAATGAAACAGGAAGATGTTTTCTCATTATGAGTTGTATAAATCGCTGTGATTTCCATGAGCAATGCACAGGAAAGGTTTTCATCCCAGAAGCCTTGGCCAGGACAGAGTTTGCACAGCTGCTGTGCTGCCACCTGCACTCGTGGGCACAAACTGGAGCTGGGACACCCACGCTGCAGCTGGTACTTGAGCAAAATGCCCACTAAACCAGAAGTGAGATTCTTTCTGGGCAGGGCAAGAGATGGGTGCACTTGTTCATGTCTGAAGGGACTGAAGACAACAGTTTATTCAGAAGTCACTTCGCTTTGAGAGAGACTCAAGACCCAAATCTGGTTTGTGGGGATAACATGATAGTGGAAGATGAGGAGGAGGATGTTGACTAAATATTAAGTGTCCATTGCTACCTACTAAAAGTAAAAGGTCTGCAGAGTGCTCTGGAGGGAAAGAGTATTGATGCATAAAATTTAATAATTAGTTAGTGACCTTTCAGAATTACTTTAAAAAACCTTAAGGAAAAAGTAATAGCTTAGATTAATTTCTTTCCCTCTCACAAGGCCAAATTAAAAAAATTAATCTGTTCAGTGAGTAGCAGCATCACAGATGAAGAATCCTAGATTCCAGTTTCCATTTTTGGGCTGAAAAATGAAATAAGTGCTTCCAAGTCTATTGTGTCAACAAGGATGTTGCAAAATATGAAGAGAAGGGAAAGAAGCTAATTTTGCAAACATAATATGGCTGGCATTAAAACTCTCTCGCTCTGCATTTCTGTACCAACTTCTGCCCTTCTTTCATTCTAGTTACCCTGAATGACTGCAAGGCCTTAAAAGCCTGTGCACAAACCATCTCCAAATGGTGCACAAAATAACTGAACCTAAGAGCATAGAGGCAGAAGCTGTAGAAGTAAAAGAAGAGAATTTTGGTTTGGTTTTCCTATTATTCCAGTATCTCTTTTTCTTAAATTACTTTGGTGACTAAACTGCCACATCTGTATCTGGAGAGAAGGCTCTTCCTTTGCACTTTTCATACTTTGCAGAGACTTCTTTTTGAAGCTTCTTCACCAGAACACAGATTAACTGGAATGTTATCCTGGCACATTCCACCCTGCCACTGAATGAAGCTGGACACTGACTTCCTCTTCCAGAGCATGACTGCTGTGTCTGGGATAGAGTGCTGTTTAATAATCTCCTGTGTTGTACAACACTGCAAGGTTTGGCCACAACACCTGTCAGTAACAGTTGTTTCTCCTCTGTCAGGTAGGGATATTGGGAGCTGGTACATTTCTGTTTGCAGTACAATGCCAGTTCTAGACATGTGCTTCATTTCAGCTCTGGGGAGCCTCTCAGGAGCTGGGAATCCTTCCAAAGCTGACATGAACCTCTAAAATGAATTCACACCACCACACAAAATGCAGCCTTTTCTCACTGCATGGCTAATCATGTACTTCTCAGTGTTGGCAAACAGAAAGTGTGCAAAGTTTATTTTGATAGACTATTTACAGCTTCAGTGTTGTGGATGTTGATATACAGACAAATGTTTTTATTGCTCCCAAACATGTACTCCACAAAGGAAGAAAATGACTATAAATTCTTGTAGCTACTTCTTGTTTTGTTTTGTTTGGTTTTGCTTTGGTTTGTTTTGCTTTGTTTTGTTTTGGCTGTGGTAAATTGCATTTTGCTGCAATTCTATCTGCCAAGGATAATATAAATCTCATTATTAAGTTTGACCAAATCTTTCAGTTAGTATTGATACCTACTGTAATGGAAAACCTGAGGTCAGTTATTTTCCCCCAGCACTTTTGGAGACTATTTTTAGGCCAAATATCGGTATTTTTGCTGCTGTTTTTGCAACATACATGAAGTATTCCATTATACACCCCTCACATTATTTCCCTATTCTGCCTGCACCGCGCTTGGTTAGGCCCACGACTGTTGCAGTGTCTTGGGGAGAGCTGAAAACACGACAGACTGGGCCGAGGGAAAGAGCCAAAGCCCCGCCACGTGCAGCAGCGCGCTCATGCCAGCGCGTGCCTCCCGGCAGCCGCAGGGATGCGGTCCCGGGGTGCGTGTCCATCCGTGCGGGCGGCTCGGGATGCTCTGCCTGCCCGTGCTCCCGGAGCCGCCCGTGCCCTGCCCTGCGCCCTGCGCCCTGCCCGCCGAGGATGAGCCGGGCTCCAGCCCGGGGATGGGCGCCGCTCCCGCCTCCCGCCGCGCCCGGGGGCACCGGGCAGGAGCTGGGCAGCGGGGGCCGGGCAGGAGCTGGGCAGGGGCTGGGCAGGAGCTGGGCAGGAGCCGGGTAAGGACCGGGCAGGAGCCGGGCAGCGGGGCCGGGCAGCGGGGCCGGTCCGCGCATCCCCGGCCCGCCCCGCTCCGCCCCGCTCCGCGCCCCGCTGCCCGGGGATTGGGGCTGCCGGGCCGCCGGGGGCGAGGCGGGGCTTGGGCCGGCGTT